>APFE030468881.1:42499-74128 GCA_000404065.3 Pinus taeda
CAGCATAATGACCTACTCTTCCACAAGCAAAGCATTTAAAAGGCAACTTACCTCTGAACCTTCTAGAACCCCTTTGAATATTTCTGACAAAGTTTGATTCTTCTTCCTCTTCTTCTGGAGCGTGGCTTGCTTCACAATAATCTCCTTTGACTGATGCCTTGAAAGCATCTTCTCTTCTATCTGATGGACCTCCCTTTCTCATTTCATAAGCAGTTAGAATTCCATGTAGCTGAGACATAGTAAGAATTCGTAGATTTTCTTTTTCCTCTATTGCTGATACTTTAGATTCAAACTTGGGGGACAATGATCTTAGAACCTTTTCAACCACAATGGCCTCTTTTATTTCTTCACCTAGATTTTTCATACAATTAACAACTTCATCTACCCGAAGAAAATAGTTAGCCACACTTTCATCATTATACATCTTGAGATTCTCATACTGAATCCTGAGAGTTTGAAGTTTGGCACGCTTTACCTGTTCATCTCCTTCATAGCTTGTGACAATTTTGTCTCATATTTCTTTCGCAATTTTGTAGTGCATTACCTTCATGAATTCCGATTGGGATATACATCCTAATAGGGTACTGACTGCTTTTTCATTTGTTTCATACTTCTTTTTCTCGTCTGCATCTGTAGGAGTAGTTGAAGGAAAAGCATAGCCTGTTTCTACAATGTCCCAAACTTCTGTACCAAGAGATTGAAGATAGGCAGTAACTCTTACCTTCCAATAATTGAAGTTTGTCCCATCAAAAACCGGTGGCTTGATAGATGCTTCCCTCTCGTAGTTGCTCATGATGAAAGATATTCCTTCAAGCGATCAAGCTTCTTTAGAAGGACCTGCTCTGATACCAATTATTGAAAATAATACTAAGAGGGGGGGGGGTGAATGAGTATTATCTAGTTCTTTACCAAATCTTCTTTATTTACACTTTGAATTATTTTTGCATATCAGTACCATAAAATAACGAGCATGAACAAGAAAAACAAACAGTCACATCAAAGAACACCAGATATAAGGTGGAAACCCAATGTGGGTGAAAACCACCTGCTGCAATATGTCTCTATCTTCTTCAAATTAGAAACTCCCTTTACAATGGTCTTGTACTGGTACAGTCCTTTACCAGTACGCAGGCTGCAACCTGCAGAGAGCTACAACTCTCTCTCGTTTTCCAGTCTCTCCTGGAAGGGAGCTACAACCCCATACTTCTTTTTAAGGACCACTTTTCATAAATTTTCAAACTGGATCCATATACATCAAACGATCATCAAGTACATGTAAATTACACAGTCAGGTGCAGTAACCAGAGAAATAATAACAGAACTGAACCCAGAACACCTTATCAACAGAAAAATTCAGTCAACAGAAGATCTTAAGACAGATACGCAGTTTTTCCTTTCACTGGCCTGCGTTGCTACGCACTTCACCCTCTGCTTCTCTGCGTATACCCGCAGAGCTCCTTCTACTGCACTGCGTGACCACGCACTGCTTCTTCTACTGCGCTGCGTACAGTACGCACCCAAATACACTATCACGCCACGTACTTCACTGAAGCCACGCACCCAAAGATACTATCGCGTCGCGTACTGTTTCTGTGCGTACGCACCTGAACCTCTGTCGCTCTGCGTACCCACGCACTGCTCCTTCGTCGCCTCTGCGTACCCATGCACTTATCCTTCTTCTCCTCTGCGTGCCCATGCAGCTCACCTTCTTCTGCTCTGCGTACCTACGCAGAGGCACCGTTAAACACCTACGTACATCAGATTAGGGTTGAATTTACAGATCACCAGTGTGCTACAGTTAGACGGATACTCAGATCTGATCAAGCGCTCGAGAGATCACCCTTCACAGATTCGCTTTCCACTTCACTTTCATATAGATCAAGCTTTTTGAAGCAATAACCCAAATATTTCAGATCTTAAGATATTCAACCCAAAAGCATACACAATACAAATGATCTCCTTTGCTTTATATAGGCAAGCTCTTCCTCAAATCAAGGATCATGGGGCTCAATAATAATAATAAAATAAAACAATACCACGGGCCAAAACCATGATAACTCAATACCGTCGGTTAAATACCAAGGGTTAAACATAAGGAACCCAATGTGTGCGCACTTTACTGCCTTGAAATGTGTGCACTGGGGTACGCACCTCATGAATGGGTAACCTACGTGTCTGGACGCGGTCCCTGCACGGCATACCTGTGGGTACGCATCTTCTGAACTGTTCTCCTGCGTACTTCTTAATTATCATCATATTGCCATGGGTGTTGCCATCAAGTACAACATCTGTAACATATAACCATACCAGAAACATAATGCCAACAGTACGGACCCCTATCCTCGTTTTGTGCGACCCTCCTTACCTGCAATGTATTCCCTGCAAACTGCAATTATTTTTTGTTTAATTTTCCCTTGGGATAGATATATATTGCAATAAAGTAAATATCTATCTCACAATTGTAAATATATATGGCCCCTATCATGAATGTGACCCTTTCTAGAACATTATCTTGAACAAATCCTTCATAAGGATGGAAAACCTTATTGTAGGAGGAGATTTAATTTTTTTACTATGGGGCTCGAAGTTTGGGGACCACAAGCTCTTCCAAAATTAATGGTGTATTCATTTGTTAGAAAATTGGTGGATTCTCACCATCTGGATGTTAACCTATTGAATATTGAACCCACCTGGCTAAATCACAGAACAAGCAACACATTGGTTGAAAAATAGTTAGACATAGTTTTACTACTAGAAGAACTGATTAGGAGGATTCCTTTGATTAGGAAGTGGATTGGAATTGGAGGGAGTTTTGACCATCATTTTGTATTTATGGAACTAAAATGTGGTACTCAAAAACTGGGTAACCCTTTCAAGTTTAACCCCTCATGTCTGAATGATGAAGGTTATGTTTAATTGGTCAAAGACTAATGGATCCCATCCAATATTGAAGTGGAGCCACATATAGCTATAGAATTTGTCAAAAACCTCAAAAGAGTGAAGAAATATTCCATTGCATGGGATGCTTTGAAAAATATTTGTGATGAAGAAGATCTAAAATTGGTGGAAGAGGAATTGGGGTACCTAGAATTTCTGGAGGGTGCGGGATATGCATACGAGGAGGAAAAATAAGGGAATTTACTTTTGGAGGCAAAGAGAAAAAGGATATTAGAGGAAAAAGTAGAATGGTCAAAACTAGGGATGAGAAAACAAAATTATTTCATAACTGTCACAAAGGTACCAAAACAAACAATACTATATCAAAAATGACTAGAGCTTACAAGAGTAAGGCCATTACTTTTGAAGAATTGGCTTCCACTAGAAGAGATCATTTCAAAAATAATTTCGAAGCTCTAAAACAATTCACAATTACATAAAATTTTCGCTTGGCTCAATTCTTCCCTTATTTCATGTAGGAGAAGGATAACCAAAATCTAATGGAACCTATATCTATAGGGGAATTCAAAATTTTCTTGAAAGGAATGAAAAATGATAAGAGTTCGGGCCCTGATGGGTCAATGGTGGAATTCTTAGAGGGTTCTTCGAGGTGGATGGAAGTGACCTGCATAGGTTGGTGGAGGAATTTAGGAATATAGGAAGGATATATGATCCAATAAACTTGAATTTTATTTCTCTCATCTCATAGATATACAATATGCATACTTTTGATGATTACAGGCCCATCTTGCTAGGAAACTATTTCTATCAAATTATTGCTAAGATCATAACTAACAAAATTAGGTCTATTTTGTCAAGGAATTTCCCATAGGAATAGTTTTGGTTCCTTGAGGAATGTTAGATTCACGAGGCTATTGTTGTTGCACAAGAGGGGTTGCACACACTAAAGCCCATAATATTGAAAGGATTAATATAAAAAATCAACCTATCAAAAGCTTATGATAGAGTGAGTTGGATTTAAATTTGAGTACTCCTAACACACTTAGGATTTGATATTCCTTTCATCAATTTGGGTAATGAGTTGTGTATCCTCAATCTCATTCACTATGTTAGTCATTCATGTTGCTTTACTTTTTTTCATGTGTGATTTAATTGCAAGTTAAATCCCTATCATTTATTGTCAACATAGGGTCCATAGAACTGACGAGGTATACATGTGTTATATGCACTAGATGGTTATTTATGAGAATATATTAATCTAATGAATTAAAACTAATTACAAATTTAATTAAATCAATAAAATCCAAACCAAACCAAATGTAAAGAAATTGAAATCACACTTGCATAAAGGAAGTCACACTTGCCGAATTGAAGTAACACAACACTTGCATAAATGAAATCACACCACACTTTCATAATTGAAATCACACTTGCTGGAGAGTAAACCATACCTACTGAAATGAAATCACACTTGCTGAAAGTAAAGGCACACTTGCATGAAAATAAATGAAATAGAAAAACTATACTATGTTACCAATATGTACAAAGATATGAAAACTATGATTTATAGGGTCCCTCCATTCCTCAGGAAGCGCACAAAACAAACTATCATGTCTTGGAGATGAAAGTGGCAATGTGTATTTCATAAAGATGAAGTTACAAGATATTACAAGAATTCTTTGTTGTCACTTTACAAACCACATGGATGGAACTTGGAACCTCAAACTAGCAACTAACACTGACACTGCCAACAATAGTAACTAGTTAACAACTTGACAACTTACAATTGACACCCCTTTGTATGAAGGTTGTACTCCGATTCATAAAAATATGGGGATAGCTATACAATACATATAGATCCTTAGATCTCTCCTAAATCCACATTTATCTCTTTTTTGTTACAACCAATCAGCTAAAAAGGTAAGATACAAATCCTCTTGTCCATCATTCTTCTCCTTTGAATGTGCATAGTTAATGATCTTCATCTTCTACAATTACTCCACAAATATTCATGAGTTGGAATTTGAAATTAGGATTTGTGGTTGGGTGGCCAAATACAACCCTTCTAGAATCTCCAAGTAGGCCTACAATATCACAAAACTCATAAAACTTTTAGATATGTATGAAAATATGTTGACTTCCTAACATTTAATCACAAATTCACTTAAAATAGTTAAAATTAATTAATTGGAAAATAATAATAATAAAACCATGTGATGATGAAAATGGTTACTTAATGTAAGGTTATGGGGCTATAGAGTTATATAATCGGGGTAAAATGACAGAAATGATGGTGAAAGCGGATGACAGTTTGGAGGCCCAACATACCCCCCAACTGAAGATATTGCATGTCGTCATGCAACTATCGCATTTATTTCCTTAATCATAAGTTGATCATATTGAAATGTTTTCCTTCTATGGGAGCTTTGGCTTTGCATTGATTCTCTTTTAACTTTGCATAATCATATCATTTAACAATTTTGTTCTTTTTGCAAAGTGTACTTTGAAAGATATTATATTGCAACATATATTTTTATGGTTGGTTCTTGTGTGACAACCAAAGTTTTATGAGTATTTCTTCTTGTGTAACAATACTTTTGTTATTTTTTTGTTGCATCAAAATACTTGAAAACATTGAGAATTCATTTTTAGGTCACATAGTGACTGTCAGCCATTTAATGTGCTCGCCAATTGATCATTGCAAAACATATAAATTTTTGAATCAAAATGAAATAATAGTTGATTGAGAAAATATGTTGGTTAGAATTAAACCAAATGTGGCATGTGGCAGGAAATGTGAATATACCTCCCCCCCAACTAAAGGTGTTTTCAATTTTTTTGCAAATTCGAAACAGAATATGAATATGGTGAGGGATTTTCCAAAATGACAATTTTAGCATTTAAGGAATACATGATTAAAGATTAGAAAATTACATACCTTTACTTACCTTAAAAATGGACAAGCTATGTATATCGAAGAGTATGGCTACCGTTGTTGTTGGATCATTCAATATGAAGTAAAAGAATCTAATTTGGTTCTTATTTCCCTTAGTTGTATGAGTTGAGGATGAGATTGGAATCTTTATTGCTAGTATGGTTGTTGAATTGAGTCCTACTGCAAACAACTAAAATCATGTAGTCTCCATCCGTTCCCACTCGGTGGCATAATTCTTATCTATGTGAAAAGATGTGTCAATGTCAAGCATAGAAAGGAAATTTTTGGATTACTGTCCATTAATGAATGTTATTAACCAACATGATACTACTCTCCATTGATGTCAATGAGAGTCAAGATGCCTAGGTACATATTACTATGTACAAATAGATGTGTCGAATTAGACTCCCGTAGAATATTTGACAAACAATGTACATTGATGTATTCACATTGTGTATTGGTGAGAGAACTTTCCATTAAGGCATGTAAGCCTCAAGCTACTTAAAAGATCTCTAGTCTTGATCCCAGATGATGTATCGGAGTCGATGGGTCAAAACTGGTTAGAAGGGAGGCCTTAATGAATCATCCATCATCTAACGAGAGTGTACAATAATAATTTGAAGAACTATATATGGAAAATTTGCATTGACGAAAGGTTTATTTGAAATAAAGGGAATGGAAAATGGGATGATTCAACTTTGTAAGGGAGTTGAATGACTTTATTTTTGGGTTAAGGGTGAGTGAAAATTAGGTAGGAAAGTATGAATATTGTGTAACGAATAAAATATATAAATAATATAAATATAATGTAAATGATAATAATCATAAATAATAATTAGTTAAGTAGTCAATAAGTTTGAAGAGGCATCTCTAAATGAGACATGACTCTTCATGAAGAGACACTGCTTGGTATATAAGCAAGTCTCTCGTTCTCATTTGTAAATCATTCATTCTTATTCTTATTCACAGCATTTTTTATATAATAATTGTATCTCATGGATATATTATATTCAACGTCTTCTGGAGTAATTAATTTTTAGAAGGAACTTTGTTTGCTTCATTTGGTATTAGAGCCACGTTTGGTTGATCACCAGGCCTTTGGCCATCAAACTATCATCAACGTTGTTGCTGTCATAATTGAAGCATTTGCCACACATTGAGAAGATTCTCCATTTTTTAGGTCTTTGGGACATTTGCTACTATTTAATAAAAAATAAAAATAAAAAGAATAAAGAAGAAGAAGGGATATAAAAAAAAGGAAAGGAAATAATATATTCTAAACAAAACAAAAAAAGTGAAAAATATATATGTATATATACAAAAAGGTTTTACATTATTGATAAAAAGTGCATAATAAAGATAAGCGAGAATATTTTCAAGTACATTTAAAACGTTTTACTTGGAGAAGCCCATGGTTTTAGAAACCAATGGTAATTGCCCATGGTTTTAGAAACCAGTGGTAAGTTTTACATTTTACATAGAGAACATTAACCGAGGTTTTAGAAACAACCCATGGTAATTTCCCATGGTATTTTAGTAACCAATGGTAATTGCCCATGGTTTTAGAAACCAATGGTAAGTTTTACATTTTTCGTGGAGAACATTAACTGAGGTTCTAGAAATAACCCATGGTAATTTCCCATGGTATTTTAAAAGTAAAAGATATTTTGATAACATTGGAGAAAAAAGGTGTGATATAAATAATTTTAATTGTTCAAATCTAGATATTGTGACTTACCAAGAGTCACGTCTCATCCAAATTTTTCTGAGAAAAAATATTATAATTATAAAAAGGGATACTATATAAGTATTATATATAGTTTACATATAAAGGAAAGCGGGTCTCAAAAAGTATACATAAATTTTATATAATTAAATATATATATAAAAAAAAATATTATTGTATAATTTTTTTATTAAAATAGTAACAAAAAAGAAGAAGAATATATATATATATATATAAATATATATATATATATATATATACTATATATATATATATATATATAATATATAATATATATATTAGATTTTATAAGAGAGAAGTGGAAATATATTTTATAGATTAAAAAATAAAGAGCAATATATAAAATAAAAAGAGAGTTAAAAATAAAAAAATAAAAAAAATCCCAAGTTCATCTTAACAAAGTAAAAATGGAGTCAATCGTTGGCGGTAAAGAAATTGAGTGTAGTCCAAATATGAGAGATGAAAGGTTTCCTGAAACCTTTGGTAAATATGTTGATACATTATTTCAAATCAAAGGATCGCTCGGAGGAAGGGACATCATAATATCTATATGTCCTATTGAAAGAAGTAATTATGCTAGTCCTAAATGTGCTAACGAATTGGTGATTCCTGAATCAAATATAGTTGAAACAAATATTTTAGGCAAACAATACGATATAAGCAATTTACACCTTCATATTGGAGATTATAGTTTTACCTCAAAATTCACCGTGAAAACCTTACGTTGTTTTGACGATAGTGACATTGATAGTGACATTGTTTTAGGGTTACCTTGGATGGAAACTCTAGGTTTCTTTATTCTAAATACGAAGAAAAAGTTTTTAACATTTTCTTACAAGAAGAAGAAAATAAAGCTCCAAGATTTTACACTAAAACCAAATTTAGTAACACCAGAAGATATCTCAGATATTTCAAAAGTAATGTCTCAAGAATGTAAAAAGGTACTCCAAAATATGCAAAATGAAATTGACAAAATCAATGTTGACAAAAATGAAGAAGCTTCTCGATTTATAAACCATAGCGAAAAATTACTGTCGCAAATTAAGAAACTTAAGAAGGATAAGAAATCATTAGAAAACAAGGTACAACAACTTATCGAGAAAGAAGCATCAAATATAGGAATTCAAGTTGATGACAAAACAACAAATACTGATTCAGTGAATGTCACAACTCTGGAAGAAGACAAGCAAGTTGAAGAAAATACGTGCTTCGATGTTGCAGTTCATACAATGAACTTCCCAAGAGAATGTTCCATAACCAACTCAACAACATCTTTATCGGAACAAAATATAAAAATTGCCACATGCCTAGTAAGGGAAAGTCAAACCAAAAAGGTTCCATATCAACATCCGAATCACGAGAGTAGACAACTCAATCAAGCTACGTATATGTACCTTTTAGAACCCAAACAACAAACTGATGTCTCAAATAATAGTGATGTAACCTCAATCAAGTCTTATGCTAACAAGTCGTTACAAAATTCCAGTGATCAAAATGCTATACAAAAGATTAATCTGGGATGGTATGATCCTTTCTTAGTGCGACAGTTTTGTTTGTCACTAAGAAGATCATATCAACTTGTATTGATGACAAAGCTTCTTCAGGAAGGAGGCAATGTAACGAATAAAATATATAAATAATATAAATATAATGTAAATGATAATAATCATAAATAATAATTAGTTAAGTAGTAATTATGTTGAAGAGGCATGTCTAAATGAGACATGACTCTTCATGAAGAGACACTTGCTTGGTATATAAGCAAGCCTCTCGTTCTCATTTGTAAATCATTCATTCTTATTCTTATTCACACTTTTTTTATATAATATTTGTATCTCATGGATATATCTATATTCCAATTCTTCCGGAGTAATTAATTTTTAAAAGGAACTTTGTTCCCTTCAGATTGCAAAGGGAAATCAGTTTTTGGTAGTAGGGAGATGGACACTTATGGATCAATATAGGCTTAAAATGTGTAGAAATGGTAAAATTTGTATGTGTTTAGTAGAAATGGTTTAGTGGATTTGATTTTACATTAAATGATTGTGCTCTTTCGAAAGAAACGTGGTCTTTAAAAATGTACTCGTGCATATAGTGCTCTTCTTGCATCATCTTCTAACCTACAAACACATAGCAATTTCTGCAATAAAATGTCAGAATATGAAAAGAGAGAGGTGATTAGTCCCTCTTAATTTGATATATACACAAAAATATCATGAATAATACTAATAAAACAAATTCAAGAATGAAAAATTAAATGCACTTTTACCTGATCACTACCATGGATCACCTGTTATTGTTTTGTTGGTGACTTCTTCATTATGTTTCTAACAAATTTTTACCTTGAAACCTCTTCTCCACACACTTATTTTTTCATCTAAATACCATAAACCAAATTTTCATAAGCTACTGAATTGTGTCCATACTACAGCTACCAAAAATATGGATCGTTGCACTGTCTTTCCACTTTACAACTTGCAATTAGACTTGGACGATGGTTTTTCAATTATTACACTTATATTTTTAAATATTTGAATGTTTTTATGAAATTATAACTCTGTAACTTCCTTTGTTCTTTTTCTCTAACGCTCTACCCTTGTCCATGATCAAGTGGATCAAGAAAATGCTCGAAATTCAAAATTATTGGATCAACTTCAAACTAACTCCACAGCATAGATCTCGTCGCCCTAAATCCAACACAATTAATTTCACTGATATCCGAGTTCGGATTATCCCGAAATTTCGTTGTGATCATTTTGTGAAACCACTAAAAAAATGAATTTTTGAGTTGTAGGAACGCTCAGTCAACATAGAGTACACTAACTGGGTAACGACGTAGCAAGATTGACTAGATCTTCATTAGCCAATCAGAAGTTGACACTTGAAACAAGTTGATTGGTTCACATGTGTTAATTTTTCATTAGTTATGGTTTTGGGTGGTGAACCAACAAGGAAGAGCTACATGGGCCAACCATTAATTGCCACGTGGCATCCTCGTGGTGGAAAAAATTTCTAAAGGCGGAAACTTCCCACCATGAGAGTCGAACCTGAAACCTCATATAAACCATAAAGCACCTGTTAGAGCCTAGATTTACCTCAGGCTAAAAAGGTAAGCTTCTAGGTCCACATCAAACCATGCTCAGCCTCATAGCTAGCCCTACGAGGATAGGAGAGGGCTCTCTCCGAGTCAATCTCAGCAAAATATAATTGATGGGCTTGAGATGACTAATTTTACAACTAATTTTAGGCTAGGTATGAAGTGCAAGGATTTAGTTTAAGTTTTTGGGGGTTTTTTGTTGGAAAAAGGGATAGGCAAATTTGGGTCCGGGGATGAGGCCTAGTTTTTGCAGAGTTCTGATTGGGGCAAGGAAAGAAATCGTTTTGATGCTTTGGATTGAATGAATGGATGGATCAAACTAGTGAGGAGCTAAGGAGGGCAAGAGATTCTCAAGAGTCCTCCTCAAACACATGAAAACATGTAAAATTAAACAAAATTTCGAGGCAGAGCATAGCAGTCCAATGGATTCTACCTTAATCACTCATTTGTTTAATTTCAGAAGAAAATAGAAGGGAAAATGATACACATAAACATCAGTGAACTTACAATTACATAGAGAAAAACACCATCAAAACACAGAGCCACATGGATCCCAACAAGTGCTGCAAAACCCTAGTCTTTCCTTTGCCAAAAATGCTAAAAATGAATGTACAATGAAGTGCCAAGCAATCCCAAGTGTCCAAACCTAAAAATGACACAAAAAATACATGATATAGGCCATCCTAACCGATTCCCATGCCTCTAGAGGTCGATCTCATCATTCTAGGAGTTGTTTCAACCAATTCTAAACAAGGCACTGAAATCTAGGCAATCAAACAACTTGCCTCTATATGCTAGGAAACTGATTCATTCATTTAATTTTCACTTTTTAATGAATGAATCCTCCAGAACAAGTAAAAATGTGCCAATATTACATCATGCTTATCAAATTACATCATGGTATATCAATAGTTACATCAAAAAGTAAAACTAGTCAAAACTGGGTGAACTTTTGAGCTGAAGAGTGAAAATGAGGCCAAATTTCTCTATGCATCGTGCCCAAATTCTCTATGCGTCACGCCACATTGGAGCCGATTTGGAGGAACTGCCCGAAGTCCAAATTGAGCTCATGATAGCTCGTTGGAATTCCCTACCCATCTACTTTCCAATACAAGTTGAATTTCTTGATTTGGTGTCCATTTTCCCTTCCAAAACTTCACTCTTCCAAGACTGGTTCCTGTGTGTGGAAATAGGGGCAGTGAGGTCATTGTTTGAGTGTTTTTGACCTCTTTGAGGGCCCAAAACTTGCCCAAATTTCTTGGCCATGAACAAGAATCCATAATGTTTCATGCCAAATCTAGAAATGCAAAGTTTTTTGGATTTGGATCTCTCTAGAAAAAGAGAGCGCCACGTGACGCGGCGCATAGGGAGGAAAACCCTGTTTTTTAGCGCAAAAATTTTCAAAATGAAAAAATTGCTCCAAATTTCTTGAAATTTGGGTTGGACCTTCTCTATCAAGAGATATGATGGGCCAAGGATGCCTTGGCCAATATCTGGAGTCTATCATGCTCTTTTTGCCTCTTTTCCTTTTGGATGCCTTCCTTAGTTTTGCCTTGAAATTCCTTATTCGTGCCTTGCAAACCTTGTTCCATGCCATGTAGTGAAAATCCATGTGTCTCAGTAATGCTTTGTCCCTATTGTCCTTGTCCAACAGTCTCTCTAAGTGGACGTTGATCGTCTCGAGCCAAATCTCTCGGTTAACCTCTATCTCCTGCTGAATGGGTGTCATCTCATTTAGGCTTCTTTGGGTAGCCTGCTCCTCTTCACAGATGTTTTTCCACTTCTATGAGGCCTCCTGGGTGCATGTACCCCTGTTGGTGAGTCACTGTGGGTCTCCTCCCCATACTCATATGAAGAATCAGATGCCATCATTGCCAGTGAATGAACTGTTTTGGAGCTGTAGATGCTGATGTGTTGAAGTGTCTTAAATTGTCTTTGATGATGTGTTTGACTTTGCCACCAAGGGAAAACAATAAGATAGGGGACTGTAGGAGGGGGAATACAATGAGGGATTTGAGGGATTGTTTAGGATAGGTTCTAGTTGGGGATTTAGGGAATTAGGAAAGGATTTAGGTGTTTTTGTATATGGACTACGGTTTGGGTTCGGGACTTTGTAAAATAGGAATTGGGGGTATGGGATTATTGAATTTAGGGGGTATGATTTTGGGGAATAGGGAAAACAAGGGCCGTATGGAATTAGGAAGTGATGAGGTGATGGGATATTTGGAGACAAGCAGTCAATATAAAACCCTAACAACAATATCCTTTGCAAATTTTAAAGAGATAGGGTTTTCTCTCCTTTGAATACTCACCATGCAACAACCACCATCAAACCACCATCAAATTTGGATGAAGAGCAATGGCCAAGGATCAATCTACTTGTATCAATGATAATCCAAGCATTTTGGGCATTTTAGAGAAAACTTTGGCAGTTTTTTGGGATTATTGGTTTTATATGCCGTGTCTTCCCCATGCGTTGCACCGGTTATGTGCACCGTGCCACTTGCCCAGTGCGTAACACTTTTTCTAAAAGAATTTTGGAGGCCTTCCTCGTGTCACAATCAGGTGCAGGATAGTTTGTTGGAAAGGTCCTTGAGTATGCTTTCCAAGCCACCTAGAATTTTCCAATTTGGTATTCATTTGCCCTGTCAAAAATCAAATCTCCCAATACTGGTCAAAATGTTCCAAATGCGGCTGCCTCAAGGTAAAGTGTTGTTGCAGTCAACTTTTGAAGGTGTTCCTAAACTCCAAATTGAGCATATGATAGCTCATTGGAAAGATATTTGTGTTTAGTTATCATTTTACTCATCAAGCAAGTCATCTGTCCAACCAAGATAGGAGAAAACTTTATTTTCGCAAGGTCAATTCAGAGGTGCATCAATTCTCCTGAGGCAATTGTATTTTTGACATTTCTCTAAAACCATGACACCTGTGTAAAAAGTGAAGGAGGTTTTTATTCCTTGGCATGTTGTCGATGAAAACTCTCTCAGTTTTTCCAAATTCATCTTTCCTTGCTCAGAAGCATCATTTGAGTAAAACCTACCCCAATGTGTGGAACAGGGATTTGTCGAAATGAAATGAAACGAAGGGGATAAGGGGCTCCTAAATTCTTGAGAAAATTTTTGGAAGTAGGGAGAGAAGTTAGGAAGTAGGGGAAATTTTAATTTCAAATATTGAGTGAGGGAAAGGGGTGAAAAAAGGAAAAAAATATGTCTAGCCTAGAAAATAGGGTTTGTACCAAGAAACTAGGGTTTGTGCGAAAACGAGGAATTTGGGGGATCTCAGTGATGGGAAGTGTTTAATAAGGTACATTAAGGATAGGGGAAGGTGTATGAACATCAAGATACACGTTTTGCTAATGATTTGACCATCTAAGAGAAATTACCTTCAAAACCCTAGGAGAGGGAAATGAACTTTGCCTAGGCGCAACTGAAGCATGAACAAGGTGTAAAATGACCCACTGGAACTTGACATGATGATGACAACCCTCAGAATGATGGTACACTCAGATGAATGGTGACACGGACTGACATTTGGACAACTTTAAAAGGAGTGAAATCAAACCCTAGACCTAATGCCTAATGACCAAATTTTTCTTGAAGACTCACTGAAATGAAAAAATTTGACCTTGACACCTTAAAATCACTTTGTAAGAGCATGTTTGATCACTAGAGGAAGGCTACAAAGACTGACACTAACAAGATTGACTAGATCTTCATTAGCCAATGAGAAGTTGACACTTGAAACAAGTTGATTAGTTGACATGTGTTAATTTTTTGTTAGTTATGGTTTTGGTTGGTGACCCAACAACGAAGAGCCGCATAGGCGAACCATTAATTTCCACGTGGCATCCTCATGGTGGAAAAAAATTTCTAAAGGTCGAAACTTCCCACCATGACAATCGAACCTGAAACCTCATATAAATCATAAAGCACCTTTACCAACTCGGCCAACGTATTCCTTGTTAAGAAATGACTCTAAATTTCTATTTAACTTTGATGGGCATGCATTTTGAGAAAGGAGTTGGGGCTAATCCCTAGCCACTAGTGGTATGACCCTCAATATGACCATGAGTGCAGAGGACCTAGGGGCAGTTTTCACTATTGTACAATTTCGCCTGCTGATCGGGATTGTAGGCTAGGTTCATGTGTCATTTTCGTGTTCGGGGTACACAGGTTGGGTTTGGGTCAAATTGTAGGATTATTAACAACAAAATTGGGAAAAAACTTAAAATAGTAATATCTTACTCAGTTTTTGGCCAAATGAGGTACAAAAAGAGTCAAAACAGGGTCTTTCTATAATTTTGGATTCATTGGAGGCATTAGTTTTGTTGTTTGAGAATTTTAAAAGCACGTAATTATAATTTTTACTATAAATTAGATCTCTTATCCATTTTTTATTGAAAAAATTTAAAATTAACTTTGTTCTGAAAAATATTAATTAAAACACATCAGAGCATGAAAAACTAATTGCTTTGATAATGCAATTAAGAAATAAGGTGATTGAATATTTGATTGGAACCATCTTTCAATAATGCCATGACATTCTTGATTCCTTTCTTGGTTTAGATCACACTGAACATACTCCTTTGTTATGCATTCCTCAATCTTAGATTCTACTGGTTTCTCCTCATCAAAAGTATTGCATGATTCTTTAGTATCTTCAACAGATTGACAAGAGGAATGAAAAGAGACTTGAAGATCTTCTTGTGGAGGTGTAGAGATAGAATTTTTTTTAATGTAGTTAAACACACTCTTCCTAAGAATAAAATATCCCAGTTGTTGCTAAGATTTGAGAAAGTTGTTGGAAGGACATTCTTCAAACTCTTAGTTTCTTGTGAATTACTCCAACTGGTAGATAATTCTTGTCGAGCACACAAATTAGTACAAAGTTTTGAAAAATTGTTGAAATTTAATATGCATCCTAAATTATTTTAATATTTTGTTACCCATGCATCTAATAATGAATGCAATTATAATGAGTTTTTTAAACCTCAAAATAAAAACCTATGTATACCTCCCTCGAAACAAGGCCAAAAAGTTTGGTGATTTAGTTGTGATTTAAATCTCTATCATTAATTGTCAACCCGAGGTTTGTAGAACTGACGAGGTAAACTTGTACTATATGTATCAGATGTTTGTTTATAATAATAGATAAATCTAATTCAATTAAACTAATTACAAATAAAACCAAACATAAAGAAATTGAAATCACACTTGCATAAAGGAAATGAGACTTGCTTGAAATTGAAATAACACTTGGAGAATTGAAGTCACACCACACTTTCATAAATGAAATCACACCACACTTGCATAATTGAAATCACTCTTGCTGAATTGAAATTATATTTGTTGGAAAGTCAATCACACCTGCTAAAATGAAATCAAACTTGCTAAAAGTAAAAGCACACTTACATGAAAATAAATCAAAAAGAAAAACTATACTATGTTACCAATATCTACAAAGATGTGTAAACTATGGTCGATGGGGTGCGTCCATTCCTCAACAAGCACACTAAAAAAACTATCACAACTTGGAGATCAAAGTGGCAATATGTATTTCATAAATATGAAGTTACAAGATATTACAAGAATTCTCTCTCCTCACTTTACAAACCACATGGATGGAACTTGCAACCTCCAACTAGAAACTAACACTAACACTAACAACAATACTAAATAGTTAACAAATTGAAAACATACAATTGACAACCCTTTGTATGAAGGGTGCACTCCTATTTATACAAAAAATGAGGATAATTATACAATAAATGTAGATCCTTAGATCTCTCCTAAATCCATATTTATCTCTTTTTGGTTACAACCAATGAGCTAAAAATGTAAGATACAAATCCTCTTATCGATGATTCTTCTACTTTGAATGTGCATAGTTAATGATCCATATCTTCTACAATTACTTCACTAATCTTCTTGAGTTGGAATTTGAAATTTCGAATTTGTAGTTGAGTGGCCAAGTAGGACCCTTCTAGAATCTCGAAGTAGGCCTACAATATCACAAAACTCATAACGCTTTTAGATATATCAAAATATGTTAATTCCCTAATATTTAATCACAAATTCACTTAGAATACTTAAAATCAATGACTTGGAAAATAATAATAATAAACCCATGTGATAATGAAAGTGGTTACTTAATGTATGATTATGGGGCTATAGAATTACGGAATGAGGTTAAAATGATGGAAATGAAGGTGAAAGTGAATGACATTGTGGAGGCCCAACGAAAGTTGTGTGATGGGTTTTTATGGATAGGATCAAAGGAGGAAATGGTCCTACCTTGGGTCAGTAGGGATAGAATAACACATCGCATGCCACGGGGAGGTTGGGGTTTAAAATACATTTCCATTTTTATTATTATTGGATCCAACTTCATAGTTGGATTCCTTTATGGGTTGATTTGATGAAAGATTAATGAATCTATTTTATATTTGCTGTTTAACAGAAATATCTTTTATAATATTGTGGTTCAACTACTTGAAAATTTGTCTAGAGAATTTGTAACAGTGATCCTCCGATCAGACATCTAAAGAGGTGAGATGCAATATAGACTTGAATAAATGGTAGTGATAATTTTTTAAGTGTGTTCATATTAATTAAAAAGGTAAATGAAAAAATAAAGAAGGTTCTTTAATATCATATTTCATGGATGTTTATTGTATTTTAATAAAAGAAATAGGTTATTTATTTGTGCTAATCTAAGTCGTGATTAAATTGAAAAAGAAAAGCAATGGTTTATATATATATGAAAGAAAACATATAATTTAATATTATATTATTCTCACTGAATAAATTAGATAATCAATATTTTTTTTTACTGAGATTGAATTTTTGTGAGTGATCTTAAAGACCTAACAAAAAAATTTGTGGAGTTATTTGTAGTTCTTCGATCAAATTAATCTATAAAATTTCCATGAAAACACTGTCAAATTAATCATTGTTGTTTCAATATCATCATGTAATGCATTTGACGCAGGAATCAATTGTTTCAAGAAATATCAACAACCAACCCCACGTTCGCTATCTCTCTTTTACAGTTCAATCTTCCGCAGTGCTACTCTGATCAAATTTTCTTTGTAAAATCCCGAACACTGGTATTTTCCCTTTTTAATAGAGATCACATGGTGGTACACCGTAGATCGCAATACATTGATCAAAGTTCCACGTTATATCATTATCGCCAGTCATTGTGGGCAAGTACTTAGGTCTCGGCATACACATATAGAATACTGCAATGTGATCTATTCAATGGTCGCATCACCCATCGCATATCGTAGGCTACCAATGATTTAGGCCCACTTCCTTTCCTACTGATATATTGCGATGTGATGGACCACAATCGCACGTTCCAAGGTTTCACAACAAGAGGTCCTACCATACACCAATGCTTTTTTGCAATGCGATATTTCTGAGATCGCACATCGCAACTCCTTAAGGCTTGAGGTCTGCTCCCTTGTAAACAAACATTACGATTCAATAAGGGATAATCCAATGGTCAGTGGGGTTTTGCATCGTTGGTTGGAACTTAGATCAATGGCTGAGACTTAAGCCAACATCAACACTATTAATAATATAAAGGCATGCGATTCCTATTAACTTTGCGTTTTATATCGTGAAGCATGAAAACAGAGAAACATTCGAATCTGTCCCGAATACAAATAAAAAGGTATAATGAAAGTTCAGACAAAAATCGATATATAATATATATATATATATATATATTATATATATATATATATATATATATATATATAATATATATATATATATAATATATATATATATATTAATATATATATAATATATATATATGGGCAAGAAGAGAGAGGTGATTGAGAGTCAAGTAATAGAGCATGCATTTCCATATTGAAATAGTGGGTCTTTTAATCATTGTAATAGAGCCAAAGGCAAGACTCAGTAACCATTTATTTTATTGATTAATTAATGTCATGTGAGATTTTATAAAATCTCACATGACATTAATTAATCAATATAAATAAATGGTTACTGAGTCTTGCATTTGGCTCTATTACAATGATTAAAATACCACTGTTTCAATATGGAAATGCATGCTCTATTACTTGACTCTCAATCCTCTCTCTCTTTGCCCATCCGTCTACATTACATTTTTCTTATTTTTATCAATCGCACCTTGTCTAACAACTCAATCCCTATTCTTAAACAATCTAACAGTCAAATCACTATTTTCCAGCTATATCACACACCTATGCTAACAACTTATATTTTCGTCTAAAATAAGACGATTTATATTTATTACAATAATGAAACACAACTCATTTCTTGCGAGATCCAACCCTCTCAGTAAAAACTGACTTTTGACCACTCAGGTAAGTGAAATTTAACTTGTTTAGCCACAACATGTGTACAAACTTTCACATTCCTGGCTAAGTGGAGATGCTCCTACATCAAACTCCCAGGGAAGAAAATAATCATCTTTCAGACTTTCAGGGCTTACTCCATACTTCTGCAACTCTGCTGTTGTTAACCATCTAGCATCCTCCACTGGAAGTCCTTTCCATTTGACGAAATATTGAAAATAAGTATGTCCTCTAGTTCTTTGGATACTCTTTTCTCCAAAACAACTTCTAATTCTTTCTTAAAAGGATTTGGCATTTGTTCTTCCTAGTTCAAGGTTTGAACTTCATCTTCTTTAGTTTCCTCTTGTAGCTCTGTCTCTGTCCCTTTGTATGGATACAAATCTGCAATATTAAAAATAGGCAATATTCCAATCCCTTCTCGCAATTCAATTTCATATGCATTAGCTGAAAAGTTTCTTAAAATTCTACATGGTCCTATCTTTTCATCTTTAGTTTATTGTAAGTCTTAGTAGGAAATATTTATTTTCTCAAATATACCATCACTAAATCTCCCACTTGGAATTCTTTCTCTCTTCTTTTCGTATCCACTCTCTATTTGTATTTACCACTGCTTTCCTGCAATCTTCCTTTGACACCTTCTTGTAGTCTTCGCATATGTTCTGCAAAGTCTTCAGATTTTGCACTTCTTGTTTCCTATTTACCCAAATTTCTGAGCTCATACACACCTCTTGGATTCATCCCAAAAGCAATCTGAAATGGACTCATTCTAGTACTTTGGTTTTTAGTGTCATTATAAGAAAATTCAGCTTGAGCTAGTGCTAAATGCCACTGCTTAGGATTTTGATACACTAAAATTCTCAATATGTTTCCCACGCTCTTGTTTACTACTTTGGTCTATCCATCTGTTTGAGGATGGTATGCTGAAGTAAACTGAGGTTAGCTCCTAGTTTCTTCTAAAGAGTTCTCGAAAAATGTCCTACAAACTTTATATCTCTATCAGACAAAATAGTTATAGGCAATCTATGTAATCTTACAATTTCTGAGAAAAATCGATTAGCTATATGTGTTGCATCACTAGTCTTCTTACAAGCAATGAATGTGGCATCTTGGAAAATCTATTTACCACAACATAAATGGAATCATTCCCTCTTTGAGTTTTTGGTAATCCCAAAACAAAATCCATGCTAACTTCATCCCATGGTCGATCTAGTATCGGAAATGGCTGATATAATATTGTATTCTGACTTCTCTTGTTAGTATGCTGACATATCCTGCACTTCTTAACAAATCTCTTAACATTAGTTTTCATTTTTGGCCAATAATAAAAAGCATTCACGTGAGAAAAGGTTGTATCTTGTTCAAAGTGACCAGATAATCCTCCATTATGTTTCTCCTTTATTATGTTTTACCTCATAGAACATTTTGGAATAGACAACTTGTTGCCTTTAAACAATAATCCTCCTTGGATGAGATACTCTAACCATTGACTTCCGTTATGAACTATTGGATTTTGAACTGTTGTATAGATATCTTTGAAATCTACATCATCTTTATACATTTCAATCATTTCTTCAAATCCTACAACACCAACTTTGAATTCTTGCACAATAAAACTTACCCTACTCAATGCATCAATGACTTTATTAAACTTACCACTTGTTTGCTTTATCACAAAAGTACATCTCTGCAAAAATTCTACCCACTTGGCATGTTTCTGGTTCAATTTCGACTGGTTATTTATGAGTTGTAATGCATGATTGTCCAAATACAATATGAATTCCTTTGGAAGCAAATAATGTCTCCATTTTTTCAAGGCTTGCATAATAGCCTAAAACTCTTTATCATAAGAAGAATACTTCTTTTTCTCTTCATTCAATTTCTCACTAAAGTACGCTATTAGTCTTTTTTCTTGACTCAGAACAGTGCCAACTAAAACTCCACTAGCATTTGTTTCAACTTAAAATACCTTTTCAAAATTAGGCAAAGCTAAAATCAGCGCCTCTGTGATTTTCCTCTTTAGCAATTTAAAATTCATGTATGTTGCTTCTGTCCACTTGAACGGCTGATTGGTATCCTTAATTGTTTCAAGAATTGGTGCACAAATTTGACTAAAACCTATGATAAAATTTCTGTAAAAACTTGCAAGACCATGAAAGCTTCTTATCTCAAATATATTTATGGGAATAGGTCAGTTCCAAATTGCTTGGAATTTTTTTGGATCCATTTTCAATCCTTCTTTAGAAACAACAAATCCCAAGTAAATCAATTCTTCCTTCATGAAACTACATGTCTTTAGATTTATCAATAGTTTCTCTTTCTGCGAAGTTCTTACAACCAATTTAAGATGCTCTAAATGTTTTTCCTTACTTTTACTAAAAACTAAAATATCATTAAGATAAACAATAACAAACTTGACTGCATATTTCTTCAAGACTTCTTTCGTCAATCTCATGAACATGCTAGGTGCGTTAGTGAGTCCAAAAGGCATCACTAACCACTCATACAACCCACTGTTTGTTTTAAATGCAGTCTTCCATTCATATCCTTCTCAAATTCTTATTTGATGATATCCACTCTTCAGATATATTTTATACTTTGATCCACTCAAGAAATCCATTAAATCATCCATGTGTGGCAAAGGAAATCTATACCTAATTGTGATCTTGTTTATGGCTCTGGAATTTGTGCACATACGCCATTCACCTCCTTTCTTTGGACTAAGTACTATTGGTACAACATGGACTAAGACTCTCCCTAATTAGTCCCTTATCCATCAGTTCCTGTACTTGCCTTCCAACTTCTACATTCTCTTGAGGAGTTAACCTGTACGCTGCTTTATTTGGCAAACTCGCTCCTGGTATTAGATTAATATGATGACTAATACTCCTGATCGGTGGAAATGCATTTGGAAACTCATCCACAATAATATCAACGAAATCATCTAACATAATTTTAACTTCTTTAGGAAAATCATCCAAGTTCATGGAAGTTAAAATTATCTTCGGTCTCCCTACAACAACAAAATGTGTTTCTTCACATTTTGTAATCTCTTGCAACAACTCCTTTTCGCTCATCAACATAACACTATTTCCATGTGCTCATTTTTGAGCGTCATCCTTCAATGGAAACAATGTATGTTTATTTCCATCCTTCTCCATAGTATAAGTGTTTTTTTTCCCATCATGAATAAATTTCTGATCAAATTTCCACAGTCTTCCTAGAAATACATCACATACATCCATTGACATTACATTGCATAATATTACATCCTTATGTTTACCAATTCGTATTTCAACCTTGCATTGTTCTGTCACAATGATCTGATGCCCTTTCTACAACCACGACACTTTTTAAGGAGTAGGGTGCACTGTCTTTGCTAATCCGAGCTTGTCCACCATCTCTATAGAAACAAGGTTATTAGTGCTTCCACTGTCAATTATTACTTTACAACACTTACCTTTGGATCTATAGATAGTTCTGAATAAATTCTTCCTCTGCGTTGGTTCTTCAATCTCTTTCTTTGTCTTAAGCAATATCCTTCTCAACATCAGGGATTCTCCTACTTTAGGGGGTTCTTCCTTTTCCATAAGTTGAGGTGATTCTATCTTTAACTCAGCCACATTCGCACTTCCCTGACTTGCTAGTTTATTATGAGGACAGTCCCATGACACATGTCCCCATTCTCCAGAAGTGTAACACCAAATATCTCTTCTTGGGCACCAATCTTCCTCTATTCAAATCCACTCTTTGTGGTGGTCTACTACTTGAACTGCCTGCTTCATGTTGATGTTACTGTCTCCTTGGTCTGGTAGCTCCTCTACATCTTACTGGGCTTCTTCCTCTATTCCTTTGATTTTGTTTTTTCAACATCTTCTCTTCTACCTTCAAACTTGCTTGATAGGCATCCTCAATAGTCTTCAGACTTAACAAGGTGATCTCATCTTGTATGTCATATCTTAAGCCATTGATATATTTGGCTGCCTTCTCCATGTCATCTTCTGCATGTCCTACTCTAATACTTAATCTATAAAATTCTTCTTTATACTCTTTAATAGTCATTCCTTTTTGCATTAAATTCTGCAACTATTTAAAAACATTTAACTCGTTGTCTTTAGGCATAAATTTGGCGTCCATTTTACTTACCATTTTGTCCCATTGCTTGATCTTGGACTTTCCTTTCCTCATTTTGGATATCTGTAGCTCATCCCACCAAATAGCTACATGGCCCTTCAATCTATTAAATGTAAATTTCACCACCTTTTTGTCGTTATATTCCTCTTCATAGTCAAAGTATTTGTCTAATGACTCAATCCAATCCATTAGCTCTTCTGCATTGAGACTCCGTTCATACGTAGGAATTTCAACCTTTGGTTTTCCTCCTACTTTCGTAAGCATATTAACAAATCAGATAGCTTCATTTTCGTCCTCTTCTTCTTCCTCAGAAGATTATTCTTTAGCACTGTAATCCTCTTCATCAGGTGTTCTTCTCTGAGCAGCTTCAATTTTTTCCATCCTCGTACGCAGAATTTGGATCTCCTCCAGCAGAATTGCATCTGCTTCCAGTCTTCCTCAACCAATGCCTAACTCATCTCCTCGGTGGCATGTTTAATGTAATCAAATTTAATCTCTCTGTGCTCTGATACAAAAAATGACATAGGAATCAATTGTTGCTAGAAATATCAACAATCGGCCCCGCATTGGCTATCTCTTTTTTATAGCTCAATCTTTTGCAATGCTACTCTTATAGGATTTTCTTTCTAAAACCTTGAACAATGGTATTTTCCATTTTTAATAGAGATCGCTCGGTGGTACACTGTAGATCACAATACATTGATCAAAGATCCACGTTATATCACTATCACCAGTTGCCGCAAGCAAGTACTTAGGTCTTGGAACACACATATAGAACATTGTGATGTGATCTATTCAATGGTCACTTCACCCATCGCATATCACAGGTTACGAACGCTTCAATCCCACTTCCTTTTCGACAGATATATTGCGATGCAATGGACCGCAATCACATGTTGCAAGATTTCACAACCGGAGGTCCTACCATACACCAACTCTTTCTTGCGATGCGATATTTCAGAGATCGCACATCGCAATTCCTCGAGGCCTAAGGTCTGCTCCCTTGTAAAAAAACATTGCGATGCGACAAGGGATAATACAACAGTCAGTGGGGTTTCACACCATTGGTTGGAACTTAGATCAATGACTAAGACTTAAGTGGGCATGAACATTGTTAATAATATAAAGGCCTGTGATTCCTATTAACTCTACGTTTTATATCGTGAAGCATTGGAATAAAAGAAACATTCGACTCTGTCCCGAATACAAAATAAATAGAGTTATAATAAAATTCACACAAAATCGATATATAATATATATATATTCTATCTATCTATATATATATATATATATATATATATCATATATATATTATATATATATCTATTATATAATTATATATATATATATATATATATATATATATATATATTATATATATAATCTCACACAACATCAATTAATCAATATAAATAAATGGTTATAGAGTCTTTCCTTTGGCTCTATTACAATGATTAAAAGACCTCTGTTTCAATATAGAAATCCACGCTTTATTACTTGACTCTCAATCCTCTCTCTCTCTGCCCATCCATTTACATTACATTTTTCTTCTTTCTATCAATCCCATCCCATTTAACAATTCAATCCCTATTCTTAAATAATCTAACAGTAAAATGACTATTTTCTAGCTATATCACACAGCTATGCTAACAAATTATCTTTGCATCTAAAATAAGGAAATTTATATTTATTACAAGAATGAAATACAACTTATTTCTTGAGAGATCCAACCCTCTCAGTAAAAACTGACTTTTGACTACTTAGGTCAGTGAAATTCAACTTGTTTAGCCACAACATGTGAACAAACTTTCACATTGCGGGCTAAATCCAGATGCCCTCCATCAACATTGAATTTTAATGCTCTAATTGTTATCGGAAAAACTAGTGTCCATTCAGAGCTACTAGTCCCACTAAGATGGGTAGCTATCTTAGAAACAAGCAAACTAAAGTCACTTGTGTTTTCCTTTATGAGAAGTAGATGAGCGAGAAGGAGAGAGTACCAACCTCAGTCTTTCACTTAGCTCCTTGCTTGTTTCTTCTCCCCTTTGGCAAATCTTTTTTGCTCCTTCCTTACTTGTTCCGTTTCAAAGAACACTTGTAGAGTCAAAGCAGCATAATACCATCAAAGCATAGAGATCTACAATCATAAACAATATAGGATCAGATTCAATATTCAAAGACATACAAGAATATGGAGGAAAACTCAAATAGCTTTATTGATAGAAGTGGTAGAAGAGAGGATTACAACCCATTGATTTGACCCAGCGCCATCCTCTCAGCATGAAAGCCCTTCTTCACCTCATGAAAAGCTATATCACCCAACAATGTTGCACAAAGAAACCAACAACACTTTCTTACAAGATGCAAAATTCTAGCCTCTAGATTTCTAGGATGAGGGATCCATATATAGATGTTTGCAGGTGGGTGAGTCAACTTCTTGGTTTTTTATTAGTGTCATTTCTTTGATAGTTCTCAATTCCACTTGGAGATTTCATGATCTCTTACTCATCCCTGGGTGAATTCAGAGAGGCAAGTGTCACAGGAGAAGTTTCTAGAAGATTCCATGATCATCCACATTACAAATTGTCTCTGCCATTTGTCTACTCTCAGCCATCGCACCCCATAGAAGGGATTTTCAGTATGCATCACCCCCCCGTGTGCATTAGGTGAGATGCATCACACTTTGACCATGGAGTAGGTGATATGGTCAAGTTTTGACCAGTTCTGAGCAGTTTTTCATGGAGAACTTCTGGGAGATGATGTAATCAACTAAAGTTGTTCCTTTAGGGTATGAAACAAAACTTTTAGGGACTTAGAAGCCCTTGGTTTATGGACATATAAGATTGGGGTTGTAGTGCCCAAATATGTTTATAACAATTGCCCCCTAAAGCATGAGGTCATAAATCTTTTGACGTCCGGTGAAATGCTTTATCATGAGGATCTGAGGTTCTTTCGCACTGGAAGGTGACCTGTAATAAGATACAGTACAATACATTATATTCACAACATTTTCATGATCTAGTTGAGGCGGGCATTCCCATGTCCAACTTTTATAAAATCACTTTCATGTACATAAGACAGACAACCGTTTGTATGGCAGACTGATGATTCTGGTAGAGCCATCATCCCTTAGCTTGGATGATTATCTGTGCAGCTATGATGTACATTTGATGTTTTTATTTTCCTGAATATATCACAACCCGGATGGATGAAACTAGATCCGAGGTCTTCAAACTCGTTCAATCTTCGCCCGAAGTACAAGGTGATCCATGTGAAAAGATGTTCTGAAATCGAACATGGAAAGACATCGCCCGATTACCAACCAATGATGTAAGCTATTAATAGGCGTGAGAGGAATCACCGATAATGATGATGACCCTCAAGGTACGAGAGTACAACTCACATGGTGTGAAAATGGGATTTGGCATCGAAAACCACACAAAATGTTTCGGTTGAAGGCCATTGATGTAAACCTATCACCGAAAATGAGAAACTTGCCATTGATGCATCCAAGATTCAAAGTAATGAAAGGGTTGTTCCTAAGTCAACTTCTTGGATAATGAGCTAATGTCGACAAGAAGTGACCCATCGTAGGAGGGCCTTAATGAATCCCACATCTACGACACGAAATGGAGAAAATGATTTTGTGGAGGTGAAAATGATCTAATGATACAAGGTTCAGGTTGGCGGTCATGAAAGAATGAAGGGTTAAGGTATTGCAACTGATGAGACATAAGCTAGGTTAGTGAATTCTTTGAGCAACTTCTCTTGAACATTTCGGTGACATTGAAATGGATTGGTAGCGTTAACCCCAAAAATGGATGGTACGGTGGACCAATGGTGATATGAACGGTGAACGGAATAGCCCAACCTGACTCAATCATGGTGGAGTGAAAGTGTCATGTTCAAGAGCGACCTACTACCAATAAAGTTTCTTCAAGTTTTCTTCCCAATTTTTCCCCAGTCATTTTTGACGAGTACTTCTTTATTTTTGTCAAGCTCGAGGAGGATAACATATGCTTGTTCTATAATTTTGCCTTTGGTCAAACCTGTCGCTATGTTTTAATGAGCCTAGCGACAGTGAAACTCACTCTTTCTTGCACGGACAAGTTTGTCACTATTGTTTTAACGAGTTTAACGACAAAGATAACTTGGTCCTTTTCAATTTTAGAGAGTATGAAAAAGGACGGAAAGGAAACTCCAGTATTCCTTTTTCGTAATATAATCCCGTAACTCTGAAAAAGTATAAAATAATACGAAATAGATGAATTTTCAATATTTTTAACAAGCCGAACAAGACAAGCGCTCGATCTTTTTGTGTAATGATCCCTTAGGTCCAAAAAGATTAAAATCTAGAGGAGGGATAACACTTCTGATCACTTTAACGAGCTAGAGAGGCCAATTGCTCGATAATATTTTCATATTTTACGAGTCAGATGGAAAGAGCTTAAAGGAGACTTGTTTTTTGAGGAACGAGTGATATTTTTGGATAGCAGATGGTTCCAAGTAAGGTTTGGAACTTTTCAACCATGGTAGTGTAAAGAAGATGGCTAATAGAATCACTCGTTGTAGTTGTTCCTCAAAAGGGGTAAACAATCAAATGGAGGCGTGTGATCGACTAAAAAGAGTGGAGGTGAGGTAAGAACACGACCAAGGCTCAAAAGTTGATGATAATTCGATCGCAATGGTTATTTACCGAAGGTCGGTTCATTTTTTAATGAGCTTAAACTTTGGTGGAACATATTCTCATTACTAGGTTTGTTTTTTAATGAGCTTGAACTTCACGTAAAACGGCTCGTGCTAGTCGTATAATAAGGATGTCTCATTGATAGGTTCATTTTTTAGGGAGCTCGCCTCATTCGAAACTTTGCGCCAGATCCTTTAATTATGCAAGATAGGAATGACCAATGCTATGAGTTTAAAGTGTTAAGAAACTACAAACTAAGAAAATAAATGGTCACTTTTCACTTTCATGCAAAACGGTTTGCATGCCCCCATGTATAACAAAGTAGAGTTTCCAGGTTACCATTCAATTTGCAGACATAACACTTCCTTGGCTCTGTCGAAAAAGGCATACCTTCTCACGAAGGAATCTTATTTCATTCTAATCCCATTTTTCCTAAACAGACGGGTGTCTCAAACTAGTCATATTCCTACGCGGAAACCTACCTTATAACTGGGGTTTTCCTGTCGAAGAAAACCATAGTGCATGCCCCCTGGGTTTCAGTCACAATGACTGAATCGCTCATGCTCATCAGGTGGACGGACTATAGATTGATGAGACATTCCTTGCGCAAAAAGACTAGTTAGGGATGGCATTTGACTATTACCTATGTGTGAGTCGGGGAATGAAAGCTAGTCTACGAGCTAGACCACTCTGCCTTCATCCGGAAAACACATCACTGAAAAGAGTGAGGAAACAATAGCTCCCATGCTATAAATGTAGTCACGCCCAAGGAGTATATTGTAATACAAAGTTCCTTAGAATACCATCACATTCAGATAAATGGTTTTCCTTCTCAAAGTTATAGGAAAATTTGGAAGGATCCCTAACTTTCGACTGGTTCCTTTCTCAAAGCCTGTCAGGTTTCGCATCTCAGGTAGAAGCGATGGCGAACCAAGCGCTTTCTAAGAAGTTGAGGAAAAGATACTAGCAAAATCCCCTTCATCTATGATAGTACCAACCATGACCATTCTGTAAGCTTGTACGATGATTCAGAATGGTAGATTAAACGGTAGATCGGGTTTGCCTAGTAGATTCCAATTGAAGGAAATGACTAGGTTGCTTGGAGGTGGGACCGAATAAATGGTTGGATACATCTCTGATCAACTTCCTTCATGTGGTAAAGGAATGGGTAGATGGCCCCCATGTTCATTGGAGTTTGTGTTTACAAAAAGAATTTGAACAGTTTCATGCTCATTCTCTTTGGTGATTATATCATTTGAAGGTAGACCTTCTGAAGACAAGACTGGGTCGACTGCTGTCTCGACCTGTTGACTTTAGTCCGGTGTGGACTCAGAGGGTTTATCTTCAATGATAGATGCTTCGATCGACCACAAAGGTGTGTCCGTCGGATTTTCAACTAGCGATGGACTCGTCAAAGAGGAGGAATCACCCAACCTACGATAAAAGCGATAGTTACCAGGTTTTATGATGCCAGAATACGTATCCAGCCTAGACTTCTAAATGTTGTGTGTTAGGTTCCAAAGCGTTTTTATGTTCATTGAAATTTATTTTACAGTTGATCTTTGTTAAGAAGTTTTCCTTTAAGGTTCGCCACGTGATGTAGATATACAAATCCTAAATATGCAATCTAAGATGATAAACAGTTGTTTACTCTTCTTTTTGCAATGAAAATCTTAGCTACTAAGGAAAGAAAGCGAAATTCTCTCAACATAGAGCAGAGAGCACACACTAAGATGCACTATCCTAAATCAATCTCCACAAGCTATATAAATGCAAATGCACATGCATGTATTTTTTTTCCACTTTCTTAAAGTGTGAATGAAAAAAAAGAATGCTAAGTAAAAATCTGAATTATCTTTTCTTTCAAAGCAACAGTACTAACAATTTTCTTTTCAAAAAATGAAAAGAAGACCAAGACAACAATTTGCGATTTTGAATTGAAAACTATTTTCTACACTTGAAATACTATTAATTCAAATCAAATACAAGAGTAACAGTGTAATTGACTATCAAAAAGAGGAGGATTCTCTTCTATGACTGAAAATGACACTCGCGACACTTTTAAATCAAAAGACGATAGTTCGATTAAGCTATTGTTTATAAAGGAGAATTGTAAATGGCGAAAAATACATAAAAAAATTTACAATTCTTTGTACAATGGAGGCTGAATAATGCAAAGGAAGGGAGTTTCAACAGTGGTATACTGATCACAGACAACAAAACTCCTAAATAAAGTTGAAGAGAGTGAAGAAAAACTAAAATCTGGAGGCAGAAATAGTCTTATCTAATCATCACACCTGTAACACAGGCAAACAGGGATGCATCTCACCTACAGCACATGGGAGGTGCGATGCATCCAAACTGTCAAAAGCAGACAGTGCAATGGTCCAGGGATGCGACTTTAACTTGGTTTTTGGTCACAATTTGCAGCTTAGTTCAGATATTTAAGCTGAGCTAATGATAGTCAGTGAATAAAAAAAATAGGGGTTGATCTAATGAGGTTACCTGAGCCACCACGATGGCACTTAGGATGCTTGCAAGTCAAATGTTTAATTCATAAACTAACCCGGAGATTGACTGAGGTAGCGTTTATCTACTTTGTAGTTGCATATGAAAAGCAGTTCGAAGGCTAGCTGGCATAACTTCAGGCTCTGTCTGTAGTTTATAAAGTAAACAAACTAGAAACAAGCAAACAAGGTATTCACTCCCTAGTGGAGTTGCCATTTTGTTATGGGGAAAACTACTGTCCATTGAAAGACGAGTAGCTATTTTAGAAACAAACAAACTAAAGTCAATTGTGTTTTCCTTTATGAGAAGTAGATGAGAGAGAAGCAGAGAGTACCAACCTTAGTCTTTCGCTTGGCTCGTTGCTTGTTTCCTCTCCCCTTTGACAAATCTTTGTCGCTCCTTCCTCACTTGTCCCATTTCAAAGATCACCTATAGAGTCAAAGCACCATAATACCATCAAATCATAGAGATCTACAATCATAAACAATATAGGATCATATATATATTGACCATACAAATGCATATATCAATTCAATATTCAAAGACATACAAGAATATAGAGGAAAACTCAAATAGATTTATTGATAGAAGTGGTAGAAGAGAGAATTATAACCCATTGATCTGATCTAGTTCCATCCTCTCAGCATGAAAGCCCTTCTTCACCTCATGAAAAGCTAAATCACCCAACAATGTTGCACAGAGAAACCAACAACACTTCCTTACAAGATGCAAAATTCCAGCCTTTAGATCGCTAGGATGAGGGATCCATATATAGATGTTTGCAGGTGGGTGAGTTAGTTTCTGGGTTTTTGATTAGTGTCATTTCTATGATAGTTCTCAATTCCACTTGGAGATTTCATGCTCTCTTACTCATCCCTCGGCGAATTCAGAGAGGCGAGTATCACATGAGAAGTTTCTGGAAGATTCCATCATCATTCACCTTGCAAACTGTCTCTGCCATTTGTCTACTCTCAGCCATCACACCCCATAGAAGGGCTTTTCAATATGCATCGCACCTCTCATGTGCATTAGGTGAGATGCATCGCACTTTGACCATGGAGCAGGTAAGATGGTAGAATTTTGACTAGTTCTAAGCAGTTTTTCATGGAGAACTTCTGGGAGATGATGTAATCCGCTGACCTTGTTCCTTTAGAGTATGAAATAACACTTTTAGGGACATAGAAACCCTTGTTTTATGGACATATATGATTGGGGTTGTAGTTCCTAAATATTTCTATAACACTAATTACGAGTTGAATTATATATATAT
>APFE030468883.1:0-16570 GCA_000404065.3 Pinus taeda
TCCTAATTTTTATAAAATGGATCTACTTCTTGGTTGGAAATAGAAATCTCAAATGGTCAGTTACCATGACTCTTATGCATTCCATAAATTCATAATTGAATTTGAGCATAACTAGGTTTGGGTCTTTCAAATCTTGAGATGTTGGCTAGAGAGATCCATCCTTGCTAAACAATCATGAATTTCTTCAAAACACATACATTGTATATTTTTTTCTATGCAATTCATAAATCCTGGAGATTGGTGACCATTACACCACAAAGTATTTGTACTAGGCCGATCCACTTGAAGGGATCACTTCATGTCAGCTCAACCATAAAGCTTGACCCCAAGAGTGTCAAGATAATTGAAATCGTGACCTCCCAATAACAAAGACACTTTAACAATGGGGACTCGATTAATTGAGTTAACCCTAGATGCTAACACATGCCTTGCATATTATTATTGCTTTCCCTTTATATTTTATTGCTTGAAATATTATAAGTCTCCTAAATCCCTATTTAAAATTAAAAGTGGGTTCACATTTGTTTATTGATATAAGGTCCTCTTTCAATCCAACTCATCACATTGAAAGTTGAGATCAATTCTTCCTCTTCAAAGTACATCACAACTAATGGGTTTTAGCATGTTGATTGAGAACTTTTGCAAAATAATTCAACGACTTGCAAAAGCTCTAGAATTACATAAAAAACCACTATACATAATTTTCCTAAACCATTGGTTAGTTTCACTATAACAAACATGATTCAATATGTTTGTTCTTTAATGTTTATATCTATTATCTTTATTGATTTTATTTTGCTTTATGGTCAAGGTAGAATTGATAAGATAAAACACAAAACCTATATCAACAAAATATTGCTTTGTAAAAAATTAATAAAATAAATATAATAATAACATATAAATGGTGGACATAAATAAATATAAAACATCATGTGAAGGACAATTTTAAAAAGAGATTCGTCATTAAAAAATTACTTGACAGGTGGGAGTGCCTATGAAATTTATGCCCTACTATAGAGGTGCAAACATGTTATCAAATTTTGCACTAAAAAAAGAGTTTTGCACCTTGAGAGATTTGTTCCCTCTTAGCTCTTGATAGCTCCAAAGTTAAGATGGATATAGGCTGGTAATAATTTACATCAAGTTATAATTTAGTGATTATTTTTCTTTGATTTCAAACTTTTGTTATTCATATTATTTTTGAGAGTGTCTTTTTGATTAATCACATCATTAGTTGTCTTGACATTTCAAACAATCTAATGTGGTTCATCCTTAGAACAAACATGAAAAAACCTAACCTATCTATAGGTTTAAATAGCATAAATGCATCATGTTTCAAATATAAAAATTCAAGAAATAAGATTAATAAGATTTTAATATTTAATTAAAATATGAATGTTAGGCTAGAATATTAAGTGATTTTACTATTTTATAAGAAAATATTGGAAATCAATCTGTTATAAAATAATAAAAAACTATATATTTGGGAAGAAAAAGAATAAATAATATATATATATATATATAAAAAAAAAAAAAAAAAAAAAAAAAAAAAAAAAAAATAATTGACCAAATTTATATTATACTATTTTATTAAATAATAAATTGAGAATAAAATCATCCAACTCTAATTACATAATTATATTATTATTATTATACCAGTGTATAGTATTATTATGTCACAGCAAAGCCAGACACCAAATTGGTGTATGAGACCCCCCTTGTTTGTGGGGCAAGGGACCCATCTCCGCACAACGATTTGACTACTAAGTCTACAAAGGCATACATACTCTACCCCCCTGTGGCTCTGAACCTGTGACCTCTTAGGAGAAAACAATGCTCTTAACTATTAGACTCACTCAAGCTGTATATTAGGCCTACCCAAGTTTTATATTAGTACCACTCAAACTGTATATTAGACTCACTCATTACATGTTATTATTCTGTATATCAATATTTATGTAACTGATCAAATAGGATTAATATTAGAATATGAACATTAGGTTTTAAAATTTTGATTTTTTAATAATATATAGCTAATTATGAAAATAAATAAAATTAGAAAATAACCGTTATAGAATATAAATAAAAACATAAAATTATTAAATAAAAATTATAGAAAATAAATCAAAGGTTTCACCAATTTATAATATCTTCGTTTATTATATATTATAATAAATGGAGAATAAAGTAATCAATTAAAAAAATCTTAAAGATATAATTCTATCATTATATATTTATATAATGGTATAATAGTATTATTTTTATAGTATTATTAAAATATAATCATAAGATCTTTGTAATTTTAATCGAGAATCAATTAAAAATGAAAATTAATTATTATTATTTTTTAATTTTAATTTATTTCAATTGTGGTTATAGATAACTAACACGAACTTAGGATAATGAAACTGAAATGATGAATATAAGAATAATATTTATAACTTGAACAATAAATGAACTATGAAAAAAAAGGGGAACTCTAGACATTCATGAAGAAAGTGCAAGAATCTAATTTTTATTTAATTTCCAACCATCATCTTTGTTGAGATTATTCACCCGCTTCTCAATTTCAATGTTCTCCCTTAACTTCCTATGATATAAGTGATGAATCCTTGCGATAACTCGAGAATTCGCAATGCAAACATAGTGCCTAGTTTTCTCAACATCCTCAACTACAACTGAGGAGTGGGAATGATTGTGTTTAATGTCTATTGCATGCTCTTGAATTCTTTGATTAATGGAGCAATCAATTTCCCCAATGTAGGGAATCCCACAAGAGCAAGGGATTAAATAAACCTTTTCATGTCTTTAGGATTTTCCAGGTCCTTAATAGATCTAAGGGTGCTTCAAATGGTATTAAGGGGCTTGAAGGTGGTGGATACTTGATTTTTTTAAAGAATATGAGCAATCTCATTAGTGGTCATGTTACCCACCATTTTGTGGGTGATATCCCTAAGATAAAAAATTTCTCCAAGGTGGTCCTCAACCGAAAATCAGCAACCCGTTGCAGCCACCAACTAGCTCATTGTGCCATTTCTCCGCCACGTGAGCTATCCATGTGGTCCCTCACCCATCTGCCATGATCATATGTTTGAAGCTGAGCCTCTTGAACCTAAAGGTATGCCTTGTCATTTGGTAATTGAGTATTGTAGTTTGCTTATCATGGACACTTCTGTGCATGTATTAATGGGGGGATTCGGTGGAAAGAATAGGCTAGGTATGTGCTCTTGTCCCTTAAACCCCTTTTGGATATTAACCTTGGATTCTAATCCTGTGGGATCTCTTTTACTGACCATTTGTCTTGATGGATGGTATTTCACGAGAAACCTTGATTTTAGTTACGTGGTCCCACTCCCTCATCCACATATACTACCCACTTTCCACTCATTATCACCCCATTCATCATTTCTCCCACCTGGGTCCACATTCCTCTGGGACCACATAGGGCTAGCTCTCCCCTTCCCCTTGTGCACACCTTGGATTAGGCTTGGAATGATGCCCCAAAGGTCGATGAAGCTAAAAAGAAAAGTAAAAGCATAATTGATCACATTCAACAAGAAAACATACCACAAAATGTAAAATATGGTTGAGACAAACACATTTAGCACATGGAAAAAAGCCAATACATGAGCTCTACCCCATCATCATGGTCATCACCCTGGTTCCTATAGGCTCTATGAGCCCCCTTCATCATATAGGAACCCATGATTGTCCCAACCCCTGGTGGGAAATGAACCACCCTACATTATAAGGGGGCATCCGCTGCTATATCTCACACATCATGCTCTTACCCCTTGAGCCCCAAGTAGTTAATTAAAGAAATCATAAAAGAGAAAAAAACATATAAAGAAGGGTGAAAAAATCAAGGTTGGGGCACCTCATGTATCACAATTTCTCCCTCCTATACATTATATACCTAAGTGTGGGCTCCCCTTTTATTAGTTACCCTTGTACCCCAACATATGGCACAGGGCTTCCCCTTCTCATCCCCTATTCCATACACCTCATTTTCACATACCACCACCTTTTAAAGGATGTACCTTAGACATATTATCCCCTTCAGGAGTATAAACCACCTAATAATATACTTAGTTAAACCCATTTGGAGTTTGGAGGCATTAGCACATGCCAAAGCCCATTATGGAAGGACAAGCCATTATGAAGTCCCCACCTGTGGTCCATGGTTTGTAAGCTCTTTTACTCGAATTCTTTAATGAATTATTATACTGGAAGGCTAGGAGACACATTGGATCTTATGCAGGATTGCAGGTGGTCTCCATCTTGGGTTTGGTCTCCCTATACGGGGTCCTAACCCTCTAGAGTGGTACATTGGAATATATAGGGTGTGTGTTGAGAGCCACGGGCTTCCACAACAGTAGAAAACACTCCATGTATCCCCATATGTGTTTAAAGATTGGCTCGAGATCCATCTATTGGATGAGGAAGATGCACCTGGTTCACCTTTGCCTAACCAATCCCACAAATGTACCATGCACTTGGTAGTTGAACCAACACTTTTAGGATGATGTGGTATGACAATACACCATCATTGGAGCCCTTACAGATGGTCTACAGTCACCTTCGACACATTTGGAGACCCATGAGGTAATTATTATGCTCCCACACTCACTGGGAGCACCACAGATTTATTGTTTGGAGAACAAGGGGCCACCCCCTTGTCCATCACTTTTCAAGGTCCTATTCTTCATTATGGAACCTATGGACCTCACCAGGCTTATCATTTGACCTCTTAAGAGGCTTATTCTTTCATTTATGAGCTAGTTTGTTGGGCTTCCAAAATTTAGGTTATTATCACATTATTTTATTTTTGGGGCTTACGTAGGCCTAATAGACTAATTCAAACTCCTAATTAGTGTATAAATACAAGTGAGATGATTTCATTTTCTCATCATCACTTTGGATTGGATCCCTCTTCTCTTTAGAGAATTTCACACTTTTTCTGGGATGAAGAATTGGAGCATGGGTGAATTTTGATGTTTGGATTGGAGTATTTTTATCTTGGAGCTTCTTCATTGTCAATTGATGGTTGGATATGTTATATTACATGTAAGTACACAATTTTAATGCTATTTTTGTTTTACTTTTGTCATATGCATTGAATGGGAGTTTCGTTATAATAGGGTTAATTGTTGCATTACATAATTGCAAAATTGTGGAATTATTGTTTCTATATAACATCTCTCAATGTTTGGTCCATGTATGTGAATGAAGTCTCCTAGGGATAATTCTATTGGGGAATTGATCTTGATAAGCCATCTCCTTTTCCAAGCGAAGTATACAAGTTTTTAGGTCTCTTCCTCTTGCCCTAAAAGTTGAGCAAAGAAGTACTTAAGGCCTTCTTAAAAGAAATACAAGGTCCTTTCTCATAATTATCCTAGACTCTATTCTCCCGAAGGATTAAGGAACTGATCCTCCAATAGGTGGTCACCCAATGAATACTTTTTTTTCACCTTTCCGTCTCTCTTCTCGATCTAGCCAAGTTAGGTCACGTAGGACATCATTTTCTCCAAAAAATAGCCTAAGAAAAAGTTCAATCTCCTAGCCTCTCCTACATTGAGGTGTCCTCAAGGCCTCCTCCAATTTTTAAGCTATTCCGATGGTGGAGTTGTGAGATTACCCAATCCCTAGCTTCGAGATCAAATTTTGCCCTAGTGTTCCCAAGGCTAGTGCCTCATAGGATCAATTTGACACCTTCAAGTGAAGATTCTTGCTTTGATCCTTGCCCCTCCTTGTCTGAGTCACGAAAATCATTGGTTGCTAGATTCTTCCCCGTTAACTTAGGCTGGGTCCACTTAGTCCCATGTGGTCCCACACTTTTTAAAAGTCAAATCTTCAATAACCATTCAAGAAGTCAAGTCCAATAAGGATTTTAGGATTGGGAAACTCCTTCATAAGGCATATTCCTCTAACCTAACCCTCAAATCCTCACCCCCTCATCCTATAAATATTTTCACCTTGCTTAACAAGAAAGTAATCCCTATTCTTAAAACCCTTCTAAGAAAAGGATTATTAGGGTCACTTCACATCCATTGGTTGATTCATCCTTCATAAGTGACCTTCTATATAATGGGTACCCTCCCGTTGGTGAAAATTCGTAAAGAGTAGGGAGTCTTAGCTAAGGTGACAATGGGATAAGCCTCCATCGTTGCCCTTTAATCTAACAGTTGTCTCTTTAGGAGTCCCTTTCATGCCCCCTGCTATTTTGAGCGGTAACAGGTCCCATGGATGAAGGGAAGTTGAACATTAGTTACCTGTTCATCGTGAGTTTTTTAATCCTAGGTCCTTTACTGGCTCTTTGAAAAGCCCTAAGACCTTGATGTTTTCATTAGCCATTATTTTTAAAAACTTCCAGAAGATGGTATTTCTCATCTTCCAGGTGATTACCATAAAGAATCATTAAAGAACGGGAAGCTAGCGTGTTAAGAATTCTGAATTTCTGAGTTGGAAAATGGTGAGAACTGGCATGAAGATATTATTTTGTGTGAGTTTTTTTTACAAAATACCTAGTGTGAAAAGGAAAAATATTCTATTCTAGAGAGGAGAACATCAAGGAAAGGAAAGATACCATCTACCTCAACCTCCATCACAAATTTGGTAGAGTCATATTGAGAATTAAGATGATGAAGGTGTTGGAGAATCTACTAGGGAAACTATTTAAAACAATTCTCCTTATCCTTAATAATTTCTTGTGAACTTTAGTTATATTCTTATTATGATTTATTAGATATTTTTATGAAACAATTATAAAGAGAAGAAACAATAAAGACAATAGAAACAAGAAGTAGGCTCCAAGCCAAGGAAAAACCCCTCCAAGTGGAAAAACCCAGAAATAATCTTTTCACTTCTTATAGAATCAATTCAAATGAGAATTCCAAGACCCAAGACCAAATTTAAGACCTCCTCCAAGCACCAAATCATCCCTCCAAGAATCAATTTTATGCAACTCAAATATTGACCAAGTAAACAAAGGTCAAACCTCTTCCTTTTTCTTTACTTTAGAATTTTCGGTCTTCTCTTTCAGATCTACAACTTTGGCCAACATAAACCCTAGTATTTTTCACTTGTCAACCTTCCAAGATATCTTCCTTTAAGTAAGTCAAGGTCTTCAAAGTCAATGTAATTAAAACCTTCTTCAAACTACTCTAATCATAGATTTTAGCCCTTACTTTAGACCTTCAACTTTGGCCTACAACTTTCAACCCTGAAACAACTGCAAAAACCCTAATTCCTTTGCATGTGTGTACTACAAAATTTCAGTTTTCTTCTTGAAGTGCTTCCTTCTTCACTAGGTACATACCCCATCTGAATGTTCACTAGGTATGTCCTTTTAGGACTGTTTTTGTCTTGGATTTCCAATCCTCAAATAATATCGGTCCTCTTTGACCACTCTTGTCTTGGATACATTTCCAATCCTCAAAGAGTGTGGGTCAACAAGACTACTTCCTATCTTGGATTATATATCCTCAAGGAGTATTAATCTTAAATGCATATCCAACCCTCCATTCTCCTTCCTAAAGCCTTCACCAATACTTACGACTGTTAGTCTTGGTCTAGTGCATGACACATGGAGAATATAGTGTCTTTAACATCAATCCCTCTCAACCTTGAGAGGAGATCCTCATTCCCTCTCAATTGGGGAATAGATCCTTGCTCCTTTTCAAACATTTAAGGAGTCTTCTTATTCCCTCTAAAGAATAGAGGAGATTCTTTTACTTCCTTTCAATTGGGAATCTTTCTAGTGTGTCTTCATCAATACATCAACTACTAGCACTTCATAGAGATCTTCAAGTATATACATGGATCCTCCTCTTATTCGTATCTTCATGAAATTGAGCTTTCATATTCTTGAATGTAATGGAACCAAACCGTGATAGGATTCAGGCTATCAACCTTTCATATCATTGTCCTCTAGTAATCAATAACAAAGGAATTCTACTGAGCCCAACAAAGTAGAGTCAATCATAGCTCCCCCTGGACATGAAAGTGATATTGATTGTTATCGAAACATGAACATCGAGTTATCTTCTTATACTACTACCTTTCAATCCCAAGATGTAGTAGACATATTGATTACATAATCCTTCAAGGATTACCAAAACCATTCACTCAATCAATGTATTCATTGAATTGAGTTCAAAATCAACAATTGTAGATATACTTGCCTCAATTGTTTTTCTTCAAAATACTTCTAGGTAGCAAAAAAAACATATATCGATTAGATAACCAAAACCAACACATCAATATCAAAATTACCTCAATATGATAGCCTCTTCAGATTCTTGCTTACTTCTAAGATCAACATCCTTTCACATGGTCTATCTTCATCTTTTTCCAAATATTTTTCTCCATGTTGATAACTTATAATCAAAGTTCCCATGGAACAAAATGACCAGTAAGCTACAATTTCTTCTTCCTTGGAGTTGTCATTATCAACTCTCTTTATTTCTCAAGGAAACCATATTCAATGTTGATCAATATCATCATGTCTAACTCATGTCCTCTTGTGGAAGAGTCTTGATCCTTAATCATTCCAAAGTATGCCAAAATTCTTCCAAGAATTGAGTAACCATATGGAAGACTTATCGACACATTTTATAACCAATTCATTTTGCAAGATTCATGTAGATATGAACCCTACCTTCATCCTGCCAGACTATTGTCTCCATACTATATAGAATATATACCCGTCATAATGCTTCTTCCAAGAACCTTCCTAAATGATGGTTCTTATTGGAGGATCTTTATGATCCTTCTTTGCAAGATGACTACCTATGAAATTATGTTAGAAAATGCTTGGATGAGCTATAATGTGCAATATGGTAATTTTTCTCATTCTTGTAAGCTAGATGATTCCTTCCAAATCAATTTGATCATGTAGATTCTAATTCCTCTACTATCATATGCCTATTTCTAAGACTCTTCTAGAGAATGCAACAGAGTATGCTACTCTACTTTCTACTTTCTAATAAAAGAAAGAAAAAATACAAATGAACATGATAGATATGGAGCTTTCTTTAATAGTAAAGATCCTTGGGATCTTCTCCTTTCAACTTCTTCTAAGTTTATCCCTTTTCTTTGTCTATGTGAGCTTCAATCCTTTTCTTCCTTTTGTTTTTTTTTTTTATTTTCTAGACAATATTTTGTTTTTTTCTTCTTGTTTAGATAATCCCTCTTAAAATGTCCATACTCATTGCATCCAAAGCATTGAATCTTGGACATATCTTGTTTTCCTTTGAAATTTCCAAACTTCCCTTTCTTCTTTTTCTTGGAATTTACAACAAAATCTTGAGATTTTTCATTTGATTCAGTGTCATCCTTTTCCTTTATCCTAGTTCTTCTAGGATACATTGATCCCATAATTCATCAAAAGGAGTAGTAGCTTTTCTTGAGTAGACACTAGTTGTAAAATTGCTCAAATCAAGTGAAAAAGCATTTAATACACAAGTAGTTATGTCTAAATCATAAATGACTTCCCCAAGCCCTTACAATGAGTCCCTTATTTATGAGATCTTCATAAGATAAGTGACCTTGTCTTCATCCTTTGACTTCCTTATCCTTTATAGTTGATTCCTCAAGGATGTCTTTTGACTTAATGTACTTATAGAGTACAACTTCACCAACTTATCAGAGATTTCTTTAGATTAATTCAAATCAACAATAAAGGGAATGAGATGATCTTTTATGGATTCAATAAGAATCCTCTGTGCCCTCACTTTAGGGTTCTTGTATCTTGCTAGTTCTTGAGTCTCCTCTTTGTTTGGTTGTGTCACTTCACCAAGAACAACTTCCATGACCTCACATTATGTAAGCACCAAATCAATCCTCTTATTCCATGCTAGGAAATTTGTTCACCCAACGAGATTGTTGCTTTCCTTGCAAAGTGTAGTCATTTGATCTCTAAATTGAGACATGGAGCACAAAATGGTACTTACTTCTCAAATGAGTGTCCTTATTGATGGTGTATCCAACTATCTTATGCTTTCAAGACCTTCAATGTGTTGAAAATGTAACTATTTTTAGTCTTTATAATTGTTATATCAAAAGTAATATGTATCAAAGTTACCAACCATTTAATTTATATGGTTTATGATCCTTTTTAATCTTGGCAATAGATGTATGGTAAGATAAAGTGTTTTATGTCATGGATTGATGCCTTCAATATTTACCAACCATTTAATTAATATGGCATACACAATTTTTCACTGAAATACCAATGCATAGACTTAATTATCCACATAGTCTAGCTTATAGACGAAGTGACCTTTTCACTGGAATTCTATAATTAATTCCAAATCTCTAATGACAATTACTCTCTTTTGTTCATATTGTTAGTGGCTTTTTCCTCTTTTCCTTCAACTAAATTCATTTTGATTGATCATAAATTTTATAAGAGTGGATGCCTAATGATTAATTGAAACCAATCAAAGTCAAATCACTAATAAAATTAATACTTTAATTTATTTTAACATTTTGATTTATTTTAAATAAATATTTACCAGCCTAAATCCATTTTAACTCTGGATCTACCAAGAGCAGAGAGGACTCTCTGGGTGCTCCGTAGATCCAGAGTTGAGATGGATCTAGGCTGGTTTAATTTGCCCCTTTAAATAGGCTATACTCCACATGAATACCATGGGTTCTCAATACCATGGGCCATCTTTTATTTTTTGTTATTATTTTATTTTTATAGAGTTATTTTTATTATTATTTTGACCTAGTTAAAATGTTTACATTACCTTATATTAATCTTTTTATTTAATTCAATTTTTATTTTTATGTAATTTGACTTAGTCAAAATGTTAACATTACATTAGAACATATCTCCCATACTCGGCCCAATGAAATTAGTTAATTAGTAGACAAATTTTAGTTAGGAAGGTGAATTACCCATGGAATTGGAATGGGTCATAAAAGAATACCTTAAGGCAACCATTTATTCAAAGTTTAATTAGTTAAATAATTTTACATTTTCAATAAAATAAAATTTAATTTTGATATTATTATTAATTTTTTCAATGGAAAACCTATCATAATTAATCCAAACTATAGGGACAACTATCATTCGTGCTATCTAACAAATCAAGTTGATCATCATGTAATCAAATAAAACCAAGTACCTAATATACTCTTTCAATATAAAAATAAAATTAAAATAATTATTTTTCAAATATATAAAATTAATATATAATAACCATTCAATAATAATTACAACTAAGTATATAATTAAATAATCTAATGTGTCAACTTATATTGTCATTAAGGTGCCCTTGAGGCAACTTATTTACCTTCATTAACTGCAAAAATCCATCTTAAGTATGAATCTAATATCAGCCTAGAGGGATCAAATTTCTCCACGTGCAAACTTCTTTAAAGTGCAAAATACAATGTATTATTTTTAATTGTTTAAATCATATTTTTGAATGTTAAATAAAATATATATGAGATAAAAAAACATTAACGATAAGAACATATATATATATATATATATATATATATAATTAAATATATATATATAAATTGTAGAAGATATGATTGTGTATGTGTGTGTTGTGTATAAATGATATATAATATATACTATAATTTACTAAAATATTTTACAGGCATGTACAAATTTTCTTTTATATATAGAATATATTGTTGATATCCACGAAATTAGTTAACATAGATCTCCAAATAATTTATTTAAATCTTTTGTTGAAATACTTTTAAAAAGTATAAGATTTAAACATCTTATTCTTACATTTTTTTTATTATAGCCAATATTTTTTGATTTTTTATTTGTAACATAATTGTTTATTTTTTATTCTCTATAGAACATAATTTTTAATTTTAAAGGGAACACATAGAGTGACAAAGTTACACATCACCTCATAAACTGTAGAATGAGCTTCTAAACTCAATAAGTCCTATCTCTACTATACCTGCTCAAACCATATTACCATTATTTAATTTTAATTTATTATTTTTTAATAAAATAAAATATAATCTTACTTTACTTTTCAAAATTTACAATATACAAATAATATCATAATTTAAAATTTAATTATATATTTAATTTTAAATATAATTATTGGAGTTATCTAAGAATGATTGGGTGCTGATATCTTTTGAAATACTAAATTAATTACCTAATAATCCAAATAACATAACAATATATGACATATTGTTATCAGATTGTGCTATGCTTATATTGGTGAAGTAGCATGTATAACTTGAGAATCCGATGGCCCAACACTTCACTTAGATATTCAGTTTTCCTCTTAATAAATTTAAATTTAAAATAAATTGACTTTTAAATATATATATATATATTTCTTTTGAAATAAATTATAATTTTCCATAAACATCTTTAACTCCTTTATTAAAAACTAAAAATATCAATAAAAATAATCCGTTAAGTAACTTAAATATTTTATTTAAAATTCCTAATCATATTACAAGTGGATTGTTTGATTATAAAAAACGATGGTCAATATTCCACCAATCAAATTTCTTAATCGCACGTATACGTGGATTTTGGATTCATAATCCCATGATCGTCGGTGATAAAAGAACGATAGAGACTATAAAATCCCATGACTATATATATGCTCATCTATGCTTATTTTTGCCGTGGAGCTGACGCTAAAAGTGACCTGCCTTGGTAGCAGCTCAAGTTGAAGTGTGAGGCTAAATTGTTGCAGGAGAGGCCTATGCCCTTTTGGTCTCAGGAGAGAAACAACATAGGATTGTTAACCACTAATATCAACAAGCCCCAGCATCACTGTCAGGCCCAAATCAGCTAAAAAATCAGGTATACATTCTTATTTCAGACCTCAATCTGAAAAACCCAGTTGTCAATTTTTCACTTTTCAAGCTCAGATCTGCTTAAAACAAAATAGTCTCGACATACACAGAAAGATTTCAAGATGGTTTTGGATATCAATCCAGGGGAGGTAGACGTCGTGATCTCTGCTATTCACTCTGATCTGAGTTTCTTAGAAGCATGGAGACCCTTTTTATCCCCTTACCATCTTATCATAGTTCAGGACCCTGAGCTTGAGCAGAATGTTGAAATTCCCTCAGGGTTTGATCACACTTTGTATACAAAGCATGACATGGAAAGAATATTGGGTTCTGGTGTTTTATCCTCATTGGGCTTCAGAGGTCATAGTTGCAGGTCATTTGGGTACCTTGTTTCTAAGAAAAAGTACATTTTTTCATTAGATGATGACTGCCTTCCTGCTAAGGATCCAAGTGGGAATTTGGCTAATGCCTTAGAACATCACCTGATAAATCTCAAAACCCCCTCGACCCCATTTTTCTTCAATACATTGTATGACCCTTACAGGAAAGGGTCAGATTTTGTGAGAGGGTACCCATTTAGCCTTAGGCAGGGGGTCCCATGTGCCATTTCATGTGGGTCGTGGTTAAATTTTCCTGATTATGATGCACCCACACAGATCCGGAAGCCGGAAGAAAAGAACACTCAATATGTTGATGCAGTCATGACTGTTCCCAATGGGGCCTTGTTTCCTATGAGTGGCATTAACATTGCATTCGATAGAGAAATCATTGGTCCTGCAATGTTCTCTGGGCTCGGTAGTTCTAGATCTGGCAAAACTGCGCTGTCCCGGCACAGTACTCTGGAAGACATTTGGTGTGGTTTCTGCTGCAAGATTATATGTGATCACCTTAGGTATGGGATCAAAACAGGGCTGCGTTATGTGTGGCGAAAGGAACTTGGGGATCCCGTGGCTAACCTTGAGGGAGATGCAAAGGGTGCTCAATGGCTTGAAGAGGTTGTACCATTTTTCCAAATAGTTTGCCTGCCTCGCTCTGCCCTCACTGTGGAAGATTGCTTTGTGGAAATCGGTAAACAAGTCAAGGAGAACCTCAAGAATGCAGATCCTATCTTTGGGGAAATTGGCTCCATGATGGAGGAATGGATCAAAGCATGGAAGTCAGTCTCATCTTGATTCATTTCATTTCTAATGCAAAGTAATCCGTGTTTCTAAACTATCCAGAGAGTTGCTACATACTCTTGAACGAAAGGTTGGCCCTTCAAATTTTCTCTGCATAGATAATACTAATCATTCCTGTTTAGAGTTTGGCGCACAGGCAATTTATCAGGATTAACATTGAGTAATTTCATATTGCATCGTCGGTATAAGCTTTAGAAGTTTAGGTATCTGAATAGAACTGGTCCATTTGAGATTTTGGTTGTTTGGGTACGAGGACCTTGTCTTAAGTTCTCAATCTAAGATTTCTTTGATGTAGAGCCATTTGAATATTTAATGTTGAGATAAACTATTTAAGTGACGAAAAGGCCTTCTGGTTTGGGGAAGCTATTCTATAAAAGGAAAATCAAAGAGAAATTTATGCTTTTATGTTTCTCATGACGCTGATTGGAAAATTTAGTTCCAGGTTATAGCTTTTTATCTGCTATAAGTATAAATAAATGAAATGCTTGGTTCTGAAGGATTTTTCTAATTTGCTATGGGATTTGACTTCTTTATGGAGGATGAAATATGTTACACAAATAGATTAGATTCTTGTATTAGTGAATTCATAGTTAAACACAGGTATGGATGCTAAAATTAAAGAATCAGGATGGTTTTGGAAAGTTTTCCCTTTTTATTGGTTCCATGGTTTCTAGATCTGGTTTTGTTGTCCTGCTAACAATATTGGAATAGACTTTGCAAATGTGTTTTTCATTTTCTAATTTTGGAAAGCATCCCTGGATGGGATATCTTGTTTAATAACTGGCAGTGAATTTAACAGATTTGTTTTATAAATGATCTTAACAGTTTTGTTCTTTTTAAGAGCAATGTTTATAAGAGCTTTTTAGAAGAAATTTCTTCTTCCTAATCATGTAGCAGGTTTTGGATTCGAAACTTGCTCACCAATTATGTATTATTCTGTCCTGGTGATTATTGGTGTTTCATAATCTGACAGTAATGAGTTGAGGATTGTTTCAGACTTCGCTTTATAATGTTTCTTTTAGGAATTGGTTCGGATTTGTTTGCATGTCTTTGAGATTACTTTTGGTAAACTGAATTGTAATTGATATTATGCTTCTTAGTCCAAGTTTTAATTCATTATTTTCAACATATGATGTATCTCTTACCGGTAGATGTTTGTAAGCTGTTTCCTAAATTTTCATATGTTGGGGAAGCTTATTACACAGTAGAAATCAAACATTCTGGGACTGAGGCAATATCTTCAATTGCAAGCAATGCCACTCTTTAAGGATCCGCAGTTACAGTGTCTTAATCCTAGCATCATATTTGCTGCGCCATGGGTTTTGATAGCCCTTAATTCCTTTTACCAAAATAACAGATCCAAACTACCATTCATGTATCAATACTTACGTTTCTTTAAAATTCTAGAAGTGCAATGCACAAAAGTTGGAAAGTCGCCTTGTTGAGATGGTTTTTAGAAAGTGCCATGTCTAGATCGGGTTGAAGTTCGTAAATTTTGTGGTCTTTTATATCTTCTACCTGCCTTTTGGGAATTCGTTTCCCCAGCCACTGAATTCTCTCCTTTAAAAACCCTCCAGTAAATCTGCCACCAATCCCTGTGTGATCTTGTCTAGTGCAATTCGTTTCTTTGTCAAAATGTTTCAAGGCATGCTCAATCAGCAAGTTTCTAGGCTTGAACTATGTAGTTCACTGGTATGATGTTCTTGTCTGGTTCACATGTTCATTTTTGGTTTATGCAGTCCAAAGGTATTCACCTGGAGGTCATGAATCAGGGGATAGTTTCTTAGACTAAGAAGCCAAATTTGTAGATCAGGTGACAAGTTGCCGAACGTGCTTCCCTTCTACTAATTAGAGGTTTTTCTTCCAGTCAATTAAGAATCCTTTCACCCACAGGTTACCTTATCATACACATTTAATGAGGTTGTGCAGAATTATGCTCTGGAAATCCCGAGTGTGCACAGGAAGTAATCTTGCATAGCCTACAATTATCCTCCGGAGGGTGATTTGCAGAGTATTTATCCCCCAATCTGTGTGCCTGAAAACCATGTGTTTGATGTTTAATTGAATTTTGATGTTCTTAGGAAGTAATCTTGCATAGCCATTAATTATCCTCTGGAAGGTGATTTGCAGAGTATTTATCCCCTAATCTGTGTACCTGAAAATCATGCATTTGATGTTTAGTTTAATTTTGATGTTCTTTATTATACGATATTGCTCGTGTATTATCTGTCAGGTTACATAGCTGTATGATGCTTCACTGCTATTTTTTTATATTGTCAACCACAACTCTGCAAATCTACAATGAGAAGGCCCTCCTCCAAGATTCAGCAAATACTTTATGCGTCTGTGGTGGAATTATTTGTAAGAATAAGGACAATGACAGCCTAGCATATGCCAATTGGGTTGAAATCCTTCAGTTAAAGGTGAAAATTAACCCTTCGGAATATGTTGTTGTGAAGGTTCCTTGAGATGGTCTCATGAGAAGCCAAAATTTATAATGGGAAATATAAATTCCATGTACCTCAGGAGTGAAAGATGTTGAAAAATTGTGACAAAGCAGTCCTCTTTCTTTGCCCACTGTTGCC
>APFE030468885.1:4376-40252 GCA_000404065.3 Pinus taeda
TAAACTCTTCTTTGAACGAGTATGGGTGCACTTTGGGATCCCACAGTCTATCATCTCAGATCGGGACAGTCGGTTCCTTAGTACATTTTGGTCCAGTCTCTGGTCAGTGTTGGACACCAAACTCACTAAGTCCACAGCTTTCCATCCTCAAACTGATGGCCAGTCAGAGGTTGTCAATAGGATGATTGTGCACATTCTGCGCATGTATAACTCAAAGCATCCACGCACATGGGACGAGAGCCTCCCCTATGTTCAGCACAGCTACAATCGAGCTCTCCATAGCTCCACTGGCCATTTTCCATTCGGATCACTTCTCTAAATGCCTGAGAAGGGTTTAAATACTGCTAGCTAATTAACTTAATTACATAAATTTAGGATACGGTTTTTAAATGACCACCCTTCTGATAAAGCAAAACTATTTCTAAAAATTGAATCTAATTCTGAACCATTTCTATATTTTCTCCTTAGTGCTGCAAGCATGCAACATTCGCCTGGGAAGAGTCGGCTGGTCGCCTTCCGATTTCGTTTGAGCTATAAAAATAGAAATAACAAGCGCTGGCACCACTTTTTTGTAAACTAGAAGATATTTTCGAGAATCTTCCTCTGGCTGGGTGTATTCACTGTGTGTATACTTGGTAATGACTTAAATTTCTCTCAAACTGATTCTGCTTTTGCTATTTCGGTTTCTGGCCTTGCGAATGACTGAACAAGTTAGGGACTTTACTCTCTGAATAATTTTCTGCATCAAAAACTGCCTCCGTTCTTTGTTCCGGGCTTTTCTGGTGCGTAAGCTTCAGGGTTTTTTGTAAACATGCTGCTTTTGTGCGCCTTTGACTCTGAGCTTTAGATGGCCTGTTGACATCAGCATCTGTTGAGTGATACTCTGGAATCTGTGGTTCTGTCGCATGCGGCATCCGTTTCTGAAGGGATTTCTTCTCTGTTCTCTGAGCATTGACGCTTTCCACTTTTCCTTAGATGTTTCCTACACATTGCTTCGTGTTATTTCTTGTCTTACAGTTTACGCAAAGGAAAAGAGTATTGATAATAAAGATTGACATGAAAGCTTTAAGCTCTTATGAATGCATAATCATGACACCCATAGCGAACTGACTCTTCGAAAAACACAAGACTGTCCTTCCTGAATACTTTGGAGTACAATCATTAATTTCTTTTAAGGCGTGCGCCCAATTTTGGTTAACGGACAGCTTTCCTTGAATACTGCGCCGAGGAAAATTCGCGATGGATGATTTCTGCGACTCGCATCGCAGAATCGCGGATCACGTCGTCAAGATGTGTCATCGCAGAAAATCATGATCGCGAATTTTCGCAAATCGCATTTATCGTAGATCGCAGCATCACAGATCGCATTTAGTCATTCAGTCATTGTGTGCTACTTATGCGATGTCCAATATCGGCCGTCGGAGATTTCTTAAGTTTTTTCATTTAAGAGCGCTTCATAATGAATGCGATGCGATGAATTTCACGTCGCTTCTTCGCAGTTTATTATGCTCATAAGAAAACGTTTCATTCTCTTTTCGCGATGCGATAAAGTTTTAAGGAGTTGAATACAAAATTTTTCATAAAATGTTTGTTTGGATTTTTTATTAAGGGTCCCCATTTGCTTGGTGTTATTGCTAATATCAAACAAAGAGGGGGGTTGTTGGTAGCCACAACAGAACCTTCTCAGCCTCGTCATGAGTGAGACAACGACGGAAAACAGAATCCACCCCATGATGATAAAGAGTATCTCCAATAATGGTGTAAGGTTGGGATTGGAATCGTATTTTCCGGCGCTGAGATCGTGAAATGTCTGGCCGAAAAGATTGGGTCTGGAGATAGACAATTATATCTCTGTACCATGGATCAACAGTGCTGATAAGGAACACGGATTCATCCACAATGGGTTCTTTCGCCACATGTTTGGTATCAGCACGAGGGAAGTCACACATTAATTCCGCAAAAACCAAAGACTTCTTTGACTTGGCCTTCTCAAATTCCAAGTCAAATTCCTTTAGGATGACAATCCATTTGGAATACTTTCCCCCTAGCAATTGTTTAGTCAAAATGTATTGCATAGGGTTACAGTCAGAAATGACCATGGTTTTGCGTAACAAAATGTAATGACAAAATCACTGAACAGCTTGGACTGCAGCTAAGGCTAGTTTCTCCACATGTGAATATTTTAACTCAGTCAGAGTTAGAGTCGGACTAAGATAACAGATCACATGTTCACTTTCAAATTCATCCTGTTGAACTAAAACCATCCCAATGGTGGAATGGGAAGCGACGAGGTACAAGAAGTAATCTTGGTTGTAGTTGGGAGGATGTAATAATGGTGCATGGGTCAACGCATGTTTAAGTGCATCAAAAGATTTGTCAGCGATCTCGTCCCAAAAGAATGGAGTTTTCTGTTTCAACAACCGGGTGAAACCTTTTGTAATCTCGGCGTAGTTAGGAATGAAACGACGTAAAAAGTTTTCTTTCCCTTGCAAACTCTGGAGTAGGCGAAGTATCGAAGGAGGTGGTAACTTGACGATGGCTTCAACCTTCTAAGGATCGACACGAATGTCGGCTTTGGATACAACAAATCCCAGTAACCGACCCGTTTCTATACAGAAAACACACTTGTGCGAATTCAGCCTAATCCGATAATGCCTACATCTCATGAAAATTGCTCGTAAGTGAGTGAGATGGTCAGCTCTACGTAAGGAATGAGCTGGTAAATCATCGAGATAAGGCTGCACAATGTTCTTGATGTCATGAAATGCATAAGACATTGCCCTTTGAAAAGTTGCTCCGACGTTGTTCAATCCAAAAGGTAACTTGTAATAAGCAAATGTCCCCCAAGGACAGATGAATGCCGTTTTTGGTTGATCGGCAGGTAGAATGTTAATTTGATTGTAACCGGAGAAACCATCCATAAAGGAGAAAATTTCATTACCGGCACAATCATCGATAATTTGATTGATATATGGTGTGGGATAATTGTCCTTGGGACAAGCACGATTAATATCCCTATAGTCGATACATATTCTTATCGTCCCTTATTTTTTAGTAACTGGAACAATATTTGATACCCAATTCGTCAAAGGAATTGGATAAATGAAACATGCTTTAAGTAATTTCTCAACTTCTGTCTTGATGGCAACAACTTTTCGTGGGTGTATCTGACACAACTGTTGCCGGACGGGTTTAGCATCCGAGTAGGTTTTGATCTTATGAACAACAATTGAAGGATCAATGCCTGGCATTTCTTCATAGGACTAGGCAAACACGTCATGGAATTCTTGAAATAGGGCTTTTTATGTGCTGACTTCAGTGTCCGTACAAGAAGCACCTATGTGAATGTTTTCAACAATCCCAGGTTTGACTAAAATTTCGATAGGAACCATTCGAGAAATATTGGCTAAATTTTGTTCTGAATCAGGATTTTTCAATGGATTTGTGGTTCTTTGACATATTCAATGGTAAAAATAGATGAAAAATCATTTTCAAAATGATCAATCTCAGGTAAAAATGAAGACCGATGATGAAGATCTTCCCATGGTAATGCATCAACAGAGAACAGTTCTCGAATTTGTTCATCGGTGTGAACGGTTTCCGAAAAGGTTGTTGACTCTGAGGTTGAGATTTAAAGTGATTTTCCATGGATCTCATTCACTAGATCAAGGTTGGTTGAACTTGAGTCGGAAAACGACTGTACTGCCTGATAAGAAACTTCAAAGGGACTCAAAGGCATGGCATTTCCAAGAGAGTCCACCTCAGAAACGAATGGAATGATCCAAGTGTCGTCAAGAACTATGGATTCTGACGAAATCATATGAATGGTTGCGAAAGGAGACGATACGTTGGGATGAGGAAAAGAAAAAGTTCCGAGTAAACCCGAATCTTTTACTAATCCTACCCCAACATCCTTATAAGGGACAGTGGTTTTTCCAACATGTTGAATACTCTCAGCAGAGGATGGGTCGGACGAAAAGTAAGTTAACTGATCTATTGTAACGATCTTTCCATTGTGTGGGAACTTAATAAGCTGAAATACCGATGAAACAACAACAGTCATGGCATAAGGCCAGCTACGACCCAAAAGAAGGTTGTAATCTAGAGGGGCATCAACCACCTCCACATTTAGATTAACAATTTTTCCTTCAACCCCTATAGGTAAGTCTTGTAAAATGCCATAAGGATGAAACCTTCGGCCATCAAAGGCCTTCAGAATCATCGGGGATTGATTAAGTGTAGGAGAACCAAGGGTTTTCCAACACTGTATCGACATAATACACGTGGAAGCTCCCTCATTAATCACAGTCCTAAAACAAGGTCTGCTTTTTACTAACACTGGAATCTGGAAAGCCATTTGATGAGGTAAATGAGGTGTACTATTTTCTAAATCGAAGACTATGAGGTTTGAGTCCTGAAGATCAATGGCTCCTATAGCCGACAAGAGCATTTTACGCTGTGCTGGACAAGATTGTAGCACTTCCAAAGCCGACATTGCTGAAGGTGAAACAGCTAAATCTTCAACAATGTTATAGTTCTGAGCAGCTCTCGCATGTGGATTGAAAGCTGACTTTTGAAGTATACCCTTAGCGGGTGGTTTGATTACTAAGTCGGGATTTGGTTTCTCGATTTGTAGCGGATCGGAACCAGACGGAGCTGAGGTTGATGGATTGGAATTAGAAGATTCTGCTTCCTTACCACCAAGAGGACTCTTAATTCCATAATCTTGCGATCGTGTCGCAATCCTTACATGTGACATCATCATTATGGGCTCTTCCGAGGCATTAGAGGAAGAACCTATCATCTTACTGTCTTGACTTGGAAAAGGATCCTTCAAAATAGTAGGTGTTTGTGAACCTTTGATGATTTTCGCAACCTCGGCATGATGTGGACAATCTCTTGTAAAATTCTCCTCATCGCAGATGAGACAAGGATAGCGAGGTTTACGTTTCTCGTCAGTAGATTCAGGTTTATCGGATTTCTCTTTCGAGTTTTGCTTATTCTTCTTCTTGCCTTTCTTCTTACCGTTAGATTTTGATTTGGTCGTAAATGATTCTACGACATGAACATCGGCATAAATTTCAGGTGAAGACTCTCGCTTCAGGGAATATGGTAAAGTTATAATAGGAGAAGAATTCTTGGAGGATTTCTTCTTACTCTTGGTATTAACAGTACCAATCATACCATCAGTGGCATGAGACCCTGAGGGAGGTGCAGCTATTTGACTCTGTTTCGGAAGGTTGGGGATTTTCTTGTGTAACGTACCTGACTGCGTATAAACTAAGTCAAGGTACTGAGCTTGAGCAATTACTTGCTCTTCTGTAACTACTCCTGCCTTGGCTACATCTTTAGTTATTTTGGGTAATAACGATTTTACAAACCATTCTGCCAAAATTTGGTCCGGGATAAAAACTTTCACTAAACGACGTCGACATCGCCATTCATGAATATGGTTTGAAATATATGTGGACGTCCACTGTTTTAATGAAGTTAGTAATTCTGTGCCATTGTCATATCAGACTGGCAGTTGAAAATGAGTAAGGAAGGAAGTGGCTAACTGACTAAAATTGTAAAAAGAGCCTTGTGGCAACTCAATGTACCACTTGGCTGCAAGGCCAATCAAAGTGCGTTAAAAAATACGAAGACGAATTGAATCATCTAAAATGGAATTCGATGCACACCAGAGATGGTAAGTCATCACATGATTAGATGGATCTTCTCCTGACTTCCCCTCAAACTTTGGTATATCACTGGGCAACTTATTCGACATTGGCGACCAAAACGGAAGATAATTAATGGGATCATTCATAAGGCATGACAAGTCAGGCAAATCCAAAGTTGCTATAAACGGTAACTGACAGTTCAGATCCCGAAAACTTGGGGTCATAAGACCAACCCCAGGAGGAGGATATCCAGGATAACTTGGTATCGGATTCGCATTTGGGATATTATATCCTCCTGGAAAACCAGGATTAACTAGACCATACTGGGGTTGTTGAGGTTGTTGATACGTATACCTAGGGTATAGTTGATACTGATAAGCCGGGTTCTGCACAGCAGGGCCGAATTGGTACTGCCCCTGGTACAGTTGATAAGTAAATTGGGGTTGACTTGTGACAACCGTACTAGGCCCAGGTTGTCCTACAGGCATGGAAACGGGAGTCTGGATTGTAGGTCTAGATTGGGGTAAAGAGGCCTGAGGAGTTGATACAGGAGCAGTAGAAACTAGAACCGTTGATACTCCAGAAATGGGTGGAGTGGATTGAACAGAAGCCACAACAGTTGCAGCGGACGTTTGGGACAGATTTCGAGGTGAACTAGGCCCAGACTAATGAGCTGCCCCAGGTGTAGCAGTTTGAGTAGTAGGCTGGACAGGTTGCTGGGGTGAACCAGAAACAAAAGACTGTCCAGATTGAGATGACAACTGCACACTGGGTTGCGGAGTCTGTTGATCCCACACCACGTTCATTCCGAGGTATGGACCCATAATAGGTTGAGCATATTAAGGACCAAAACCAGGATGAGTGTAAGATTGATAATTATACGGTACATTTCCGGGTCCTTGAACAAATGATTGACCTGAAGGTGATTGAAAACCTTGAGGTTGATATTGACCTTGAGGTTGGTATTGACCTTGAGGTTGGTATTGACCTGGCGGTTGGTAGTGACCTTGAGGCTGGTATTGACCTTGAGGCACTGTTGTGACCACCAACAACCCCCTTCCTTATGAAGTGTTATTGCTAATACCAAATAAGTGGGGACCCTCAGAAAAAATCAAAAAATCAGTTAGTGTTACATTTTCTTTTTTAAATGAAACTTACAACATCATGGACTTAGGAAAATACCTTGAAAAATATAAAAAACCTAAGTTTCATAATGAAGAAAATTAAATCCACTCCTTAAAGGATATCGCATCGCTCAAAGAATGATAGGATACACCTTCTAATGAGTTAAAATAACAAAAAGCGAGATTGTGACGCGAAACCTCATCGCATCGCATACACTGAAGAAACACTTACATTGAAAAACTTTAAAAAATCGCCGATATGCGATATCGCATATCGCACATCGCAAAAATCACATGAATTACACAAAGATTATAACGATCTGCGATATTGCAACATTGCGATACTGTGATACTACGACACTGCGATATCACAAAATTGCGATACTGCGACCTTGCGATAAAAAACAGCACGATGACGTTGCGATATTGCGATATTACGATACTGCGATCTGCGACATCGCAAAGCAAAATCGCGGGACCCCTCCATCGCAGTTGGTTTTGGCTCATTATTCGAGAAAACGTTTTAGCCAAGAGTTGGTCATGTATTTTAATGCGAATTAATGAGTTATTGCCAGTTGTTAATGAAGTGGGGTGTTGTGTTTTTCGAAGAAATAGCTCACGTAAGGTGGCATGTTTTGCATATCTTCGGCATTTAAAAGTTTTCCTATCATTAATCTTTTATCATTACTTCCACCTCAATGTAAACTGCAGGAAAGAAGGATGAAGCGTTATACAGGGTACTATGCAGAAAACTACGAGGAGGGAAGGCAGCACTCCAATGTACATTTCGAAAGGCACACTTAATCCACTCAAGGAAGAAAAAGAGCCGCGGAACTCTTCTGAGGCATCTATCACAGATTTCTCATATATAGCCATGGTTGAATGAGTATTGAACGATGCTGATACCAGAAACAGACAATTTAATTCTCAAGGTCAAGAGCTCACGGAAATACTATTTTTACAAATTTTGGGCTTTATACCGAATGAGAGAAAAAGGCGCAAGAGGCAAAAACCACATCAGGGAAGCCCAGATCAAGAAACGGAGGCAGTTTTCGATGCGCGATTAGCGCTCAAGAAATAGAGGCAGTTTCCGATGCGCGATTAGCGCTTAGCGCTAATCGCGCATCACTAAGAAAAATTGTTCAAAAAGGAAGGTCCCTAGTTACTCAGTCACCTGCGAGCCCCAAAAATTGCAAGAAATCAACGATAGAAACAAACTAGAAACAGAAGACTGAAGGAAAAGCAGAAGCAGCCAAGGGTTAACCAAGTTGAAATGGGATTTTTACCAGGCATACATGGTAATGATACATAGTCACTGGATGATTCTCAAGTATATTATCAATGTTACTGAGAAGATACTGCCAGCTCTTGCCGATTATGTTTGCTTAACTCAACCAAAGACGGAAGACAGTCAGCCGACTATACTCAGGAAAATACCAAATGCTTGCGACATTAAGGAGTAGATTTAGAAATAGTTAGATAATAGATTTAATTTTAGAAATAGTTTTGCTTAGAAAGAGGACGGTCATTTAAACCGAATCCTCAATTTAATAAGTTATTTAGTTAGTAGTATTTAAACCCTTCTCATGCATTTAGAGAAGGGTCCAGAAATTTATCAAAAACTTGTCCTCAGAACATGCACTTTTGCACCCTCAGAGGAGGTTTTGGTGAATGAATGGAACACGGTTTATTTGATATTTGCATTTGATATCTGCTACTGATGTTGCACTTCTGTACTCTTAGTGGATGTTAAATCAAGGAGAGATAAATCAATTGTCGCTTGAAGCTCATAAGTAGGACTAGTTATAAATGGTACTTTTATCTCTTAACCATTTCTGCTTATGCGTTAAAGTGATATTCAGTTTTCAGTTGTTTATATATTACAACATGGATGTCTGAGTTATCATTTGGCACTTTTGTACGGTGATAACTATTTGTTTATGTTTAGTGTATGAATAGCTCATTTATGCGATAAGTTTTTACAACTGTTTCGTCTAGCTTCTTATACGAAGTAGTTCATCTTTATCGAATTCTTTTCTTATGATAGCTGAATGATCTTTATTACCAGTTATTGTTTGAAATCTTTTTAGATCGCATAGAAGGAAGATCACACCCCGAGTTAGCATAAATTTCAATGTTTTTCTGTTTATTAGAATACAATAGCATAGCATTAGATTCGATAAAAGTATTCCATTTAGAACAGAAACACCCATCTTTCTCACACACACATTGAATTGGGAAACTGGTCCCATATCCGCAGTCAGACCCGTTATACCAAACGGATAAGGAGCTGCCAACCAAGGTCCGGACCGGGCAGGTATCCCCCTTGTTGTCGACCCGATTTTCGGGGCCTTCAACAGGTCCATGAGACTAAAAATATTCTATGAGACCATTAGTTCCTTGTTTTTTCACTTTTGCAATTCAACCTTTTCCCTATTCAAATTGACAATGAGCTGGCCCAACCTTCCAACAATCCCCTCACTGAAAAGACAATGCCAAGAAACTGATGCTAACATGTTCTCATAACTTTCTCTAATGTCTTTGAATGCATCACATTCCAAAATGAAATTCTTTTCCGATTCCACTGCCCCAAACATGCAAAATGTACACACCCATTCTTCCCAAGCTTCTTTAGACCTTTTCCACCGTACTGTTTCACACCAAAGTTGATGCGAGTTGGTCTTAATTGAGCAATAAGAACCTTTGCCCTCCATATAATTCTAGCTCCAATGAAATCTTTTTGTTGTAGATCACACGTAGAGTTGAATTCCTCAATGTATTACTTCTTATTTCTACCCAACTCTTTTCCCCATACCCTTTTACGAAACTTCTCCATAATAAAATTCTTTAGCTACTTGCTATTTGTGGGACAGACACTGAGGTAGATATTCCATTTTTGCATCCATGTGTAGTTTTGTTTCATCCATGTTTTCTTTCTTTCACTCATGCCTTCACTGAAGAAAACATTAGGTCATCTACCTAGTCTCATTTGCTCAATTCTTTTTAGATATCTTATGAGCCGCACCATACCAACTGCTTCGATGGGAGTTGCTCATGTTTCACTCAACATTATCTCATAAGGTACTGAATTTTTTATTTTGAACTTGCTCATGATCAAGTGTTTTTGGATTTTCTCAATTTGTTTCCATTTTGAGATGGGGGTGCTGCTAGCCCACAATTCACACCCATATAGCATCACTGGACAAACTAAGAGTCCAAAAAACACTTTAATCATTTTCCAATCCCATAACTTTTCCTCTCTACATCTGTTTTGGAGAGCATATAATGCTTTCCACCCTCCTAAAACTCTCTTCTTTCTACAGTCCTCCCAATTGAGTTTGTCATTGAAATCAATCCTGAGGTACTTGTACTCATTTACTTCTTCAAGAATGTTGCCTTCAAAGAAGAAAGTATGTTGGCTCTGTGTCTTTTTATTAAAGAAAATCATTGTTTTGGTCTTGCTACTATTGACTTGCATCCCCACTGCACAAAAATGCTCAAGGGCGTATAAGTGCATTTCCAATCCATGGGTCAATTTAGAAATCAATACAATATCATCAGGATATAAAAGAAGCTTTATCACAAACTACCCCAACCGAACACCATATCCACCTTGCAGATTTAGCCACTCTTCCAATTTATCAATATATAAACCAAAACCAATAGGGGATAAAGGGAAACATTGTTTGACTCCAATGTCACTTCTAAAGCTTTCTGAAATACTAATTTCGACTTTCACCTCTTCATAAAGCCTATGGACAACGACTCTATAATGCACAAGAATTTCAAGTTCTTCCATTCTATGCCATAACATATCTCTAGGGATTGTGTGAAATGCTTTTTTGAAGTCAACAAAGTAGCAAAATACTTCTTCTTTGTCCTCCCAAACCTTTTCAACAATGTGTCTCAACGTGATACCATGATCCACTATAGAATGCTTTGGCCTAAAACCTGTTTGTCCTCTTGCCCTCTTTTCTTTTACTTCTTCACACTTACTGATTATGTTTTCTACCATGCTTCCAAAAAGCTTTGCAAACAAAGGATTGATCGTAATGGTTCTATAATTATATGGATTATTAATGTCTCCACTTTTAAAAAGGGGTATTGCTAGGCTAGTTGTCCAATCTCTTGGGAATCCTTGCCAAATGATGTTTTTGAATATTTCCATGATGTGTGGTGCAAGAGCATCCATTCCCCATTTTAGATACTCTACTTGAAGTTCAACCAAGTCCTTTTCCTTTCTTGTTTTCAGCTTCTTAATTCCATTCTCCACCTCCTGTAACGTGAAGAGCTTTGAAGTTGTGTTGGTCCTGGGGGGGGGGGGTGGGTTCCGTCTCAGATGATTTCTCATAGAGTTTCCTTGCATATTCAAACCATTGATTGGTTGTAATTTTATTTTCAATTTGCTTCTTCCTTGGTTGTAGTTCATGCCATAAAATCTTTGGATTATTGTTGCTTAAATATATTAACTCTTCTCGCCTTGTTTACATGAACTCATATTTTTTCCTTTTTAGTATATGCTTATATAAATTTACATTCATCTTCTCTTTGCTTACGTTTTTCAAGGTTCTCCTTGACATTTTGCATTCCTCATCAAACCAAGCATTTACAGGAAAACAATTTGATTCTGATTTCCTATTTTTTGCTCTTTTGAACTTCTCAAGTGCACTTTGAATTATATTTGTTAACTCATGACTATTGAAGCTTTTGAAACCAATTTTATCCTTTTGAATTAATCTCTCTAACAATGTCATGAAGATAGTACAATTTTCTTGTGTTAGAAGAATTTTTCCCCATGATAGTGATTGCCGAGAACAATGGATTTTCATCCTATGTTGCCTTTCTTCTAACCATGATAACCTTATATAAATTAGGTTATGGTATGATTTTAAATTCCAAATACGCTCTCCAATATTAACTTCATCTATCTTTTCTATCAAGCTTTGTGAACACATCACATAGTCAACGACACTTGCCACATTGTAGGTGTCGCAAGTGAAGTTCCCAAATATTTTCCATCTATCTAAACCATTGCAAATAATTAAGTTGAAAGCCCCACACAGTGTAAGAAACTCCTCCCCAAAATGATTGCTAACTTTGTCATCTTCTGAACACCTCACCCATTGGGGATTCTCATCTTCAATGAGCTAAATAGGATTGTGATCCTCTTTGCAAAAAAGAATGATAGCTTGATTATTTGTTGTTCTAACATTAAAATCTCCCACTAAAAGAACGTCTCCCTACTAAGAGTACATGACAATATCTTGTTTTAAATCTAAACATGTATCCTTGTTGTCAAGCCCCCTATTTTTGTAACTTTTTGAGAAATGAGGGGCAAAATAACATGCTGCAATTCTTATGTGATTCTCATTCTCTAATATTTTGAACCATAAATATTGTTTATTTGTGTCTTCTTTAATTAACTGAATGTGATGACCTTCTTTTTATTTCACTAAAACTAGTATTCCCCCATATCCTTTTCCATTTTCTACTACCTTGTTCCAAACTGCCAACTTCAAATAACCGTCAAACACAGGAGTTTTGCAACCATCACAATCATGAGTTTTTGTGAGATAAATTATGTCTCTACCTTTTGCAATAGGCCCTAACTTAGGTCCCCTCCTCCAAGGGTGATCTCTACAATTCCAACAAACTAGACTTAGGTAGACCTGGGTAGGATTTGACTGCTACACAGTTTGGCACATAAGACTCAAATTTGAGTCTTCATCCCTTTTCATCCATGTTGATCTTGTTGTTTTCCTCCCTATTATCGGATTCTATGTTTTTTCTTTACTGCCAGTTTGCTGCCTTGTTTTGCCTGGAGGCCCAAACACTGCAATAACAACTTTACCATTGTACAACCATGCCCTTTTCCCTCATTTCTTGTTGTTCTAATTTTCTCTTCATACCTTCTCTCCTCTTATTGTTTTTGGTTAAACCTTCATCGAGGAAGAAGTGTGAGCCTTTTAAGAGTTTCTTTTGCCCAAAAGCTGGTGTTTGTCTTGTGTGCTTTCCATGGTGACTTTTATGGGTAGAGGCCTCTCTTCACATATCTTCCCCGCCCTCCTTGCTTGACAAATTTTCCCTTTCCAATGTAGTTTCTCTTTCAGAAAGTCTCTTGTCAAATTGAGAGTACTTTCATTCTTCCCATAATCTCTTATTCCCTTGATAATAAATTTTGTTTCCCTGTCATTTCTTTCTTCGTGTTCTATTTCCTGTGCTCTACGAGCACTTGCATCTTCTTCTTCCTTTGTCCTTATGTAACCATTAACGTCTTCAGATCTAGCTTTGATTTCTTTTGGACTATCTTTCCCAATGTTCTTTTTTTCCTTCTCTTTCGAAATGTCTGTTTGTTGAGATACTTGTGTATCTACCTAAGTTTCTTTAGAAATTATCACATCCTTGTTTGTCATTATTAATTCTTTCATGCTTTGCTACACTGTCTTCATGTTGTGCCATTCTTGTTTTCCTGTCTCTAGAGCCTCTTGTAACATTGTTACCTGTTCTTTTAAAATTCTATTACCTTCCATTAAACATCGATTTGCAACTGTGATCTCTGAAATTTTGTGGTCCCTTTCTTATTCTTTGGCTTCCAAAATCTCCAGCCATGTCCTGGCCTTCATCATTTCTTGGACATATAGAACTGATGACTTAGTAAGAGGTGTAGATGTGGGACTATAAATGGTTGATTCTTCTTTATTTTTGTTTCTCTTATTTATTTTCTTTCTCTAGAACGATTTTCTTCTCATTTGTTCCCATTTAATGCAAGCAAGGCTATGCCTTAAAATGCCTCGATATTTCTTTGCATTTACCCAAACCCACTTTCCTATTTTGTCTGCTGAAGCAATTTTGACTTGACCCAAATGATTTGTTTCCACAAAACCTAAGATTTCCTTATCATTTTTAACATTTTTAACATTTACTTGATGTATTAGCTTCTTATGGGAGCTTTTTTTATCAGCTGTTGTAGCAAGTTTATGAATACTCCTTGCAAGTTGGGAATAAGATAAAGGCTTCTTCTTATGCTTCGCTAGAAAGATATTATTTTTCATAGGAGTTAAAACCTTGCAGATGGATCATTATCGCTTTGGATCTGTGGAATGAAGCCACCAACCTTCCAGGTTTTCTGATATGCCTATCCGACCTTTCCCAAAGTGAAAGAAGGCAAAGCCTTCCACCCCGCCTATGTTTTGGCTCACCAACACAAGATCCGAAGTAGTGAGGTTCATCAGCGTCATTCCTGCCTCCGGATCTTGACCTGTTTCATGCTACCAGTATTTTGGATGTTGTCTATATGCACTACTTTGGCACATGTCTATCTCTATGACTTGGAAACCTGCTCATAAAATGCCTCCTACACTGCCCCGCTTTGTTATCAATCAAAGCCATTCTCCAAAATTTTACCCTTGCTTCGAAGACCTGCTTGCCCTGCCCGATGACAACTTAATTCATACAAATCTTCAGGTTAATAATACAAATCTGCAAGGATTGCAGACGTTCATCATGCACATCACTTTGTACCACACTTCTCTAACTCTCACCACGCGCATCACTTTGCACACTGACATTGAAGATCACTCCTCTTGACGTTGAAAATGTTGCAGAGATCTGCCTCAAAAACTAAAAAAAATAAAATAATAATAATAATAAAATGTGGGTTATAATAAAAAATATCTTCTAAAGTAATTAGAAGTTAAAAAAAAAGTTTGAGTACCATGTTTAAACCTTATAGTTTTCAAAAATATTTCAACAAGATATTTAAATAAATTATTTAAAGATATATGTTAACTAATTTATGTCGATATCAACTTCTTTTTTTATTAAAATAAAATATTTTAATGTTATATATATATATATATATATATATATATATATATATATATATATATATATATATATATATATATATATATATATAATTTTCAATATAGGTTATTAATAAAATATTTTAGTACTAACTAATACTGACATATACTTAAAATATATTAATAATAATAAACCATTTTAATTTATGTTGATGAAATGTCTCAATGTATATGTGATGTAAAATATTTTACTGTCAATTGTGTATATAGTATATGTCATTAAAAAAATTCATGTCTATATCATGATTTTTTATTTTTATTTTTATTTTTTTATGGTTAAAAAATGTATTTGATCCTATATATACTCTATATAGCATTCAAAAATACAATTTGAACAATAAAAAATTATACATTTTATTTTGCACTATAAAGATTTTTTCACATGAAGAAATTTTATCCCTCTAGGCTCATGTTAGATCCGTACTTAAGATGGATCTATGTTGGTAACCTACAACATCAATATTAAAGGCAATATTGTCTACCCTATTCTCTTGATTGAAGCTAGTCTTTCCCCCATTGAATGCATGACGATGTTTAGGTATTTGATGTATAAGAAGAAGTTGTACAACATGGAAGCCAAGAGACTCCCAAATATTGCTTCCAACTCTAGTCAAAACCACCTTCGGCTCAAACGAGGGTGGCATAAAGATGTCAAGTCCTGGCTCGACCAAATTTAAGGATAAGTTGTGGAGTGATAAGGAGTTAGAGGAGAAAAGAAAGTTAAAATACTATAAGGAGGTAATCAACCCCATGCTTGCTAACCAGAATTACCTTTTTGTCTTAACCAATGGAAAGAAGAGAATGAATATTGCAAGGATTAGAACTAATTCTCCTGAAGTCTAGAGTGAAACTTGATGTTGGTCTCTTCCCAAAATACCTTGGGACGAAAGAATATGTCTTCTCCGCAATACTAAGAGAGTCGAAGATGAAAATCAATTTCTCTTGGGTTGCTCGACCCTTACTCACATCCGTTCTCATTTCCAAAACATTTCCCCACTACCAACCTCCTTGACTTGTTTAGTCAACAAAACTATAGTGATCTTAAAATGCTTCTTTCCCTCCTTTTTGATCACATAAATATAATTTTAAATAATCTCAATTAACTACTTCTTTCTTAAGGTTTGATTAACCATATCAGTGTTCGTGGACATTAATCATAATCACCATCATTATTTAAAGAAAATTAAGCAAATACATATTTTTTTTAAAATAATTAATAATTATTTTAAAATTTTATTAATCTTTTATTATAAATGAAATCACATTATAATTTAATTTGTTTTTAATATTATAAAATGTGTTATAATTTAATTTAAAATTGATGGTATTGATGAAGTTGTAAAGGAAGTGAATAACAATAATTTTTTATAATTTATTTTTAAATAAATATGAATTGATTTTATTATTATTTAAAGAAAATTTAAATTAAGAAAATAAATATTTTTAAAAATAATTAATGATTGTTTGTTTGGGGTAGCTTAATTGGCAATAGTTGTGGAAATGAAGTCTCACTTAACTGGAAGTCTTGGGTTCAAATCTTGTGCTATCCTCCGATCGGGGTGAGAAGTTGTGCTATCCATGTGCTCTAAAATACGACAGGAATTTATTGAAATCACAAGCTTGATGGGTAACCTCTGCACAATCAAAGTGCCCTAGAGGTTTTTTGGGGTGCTAAATGCATGTATACAATAAAAAACCAGTTTAAATAACACAAATCAAGATTTCACCTCAATTTTTTCAGCTGAAGTCTGGCACCGGAAAGTCCAAAAAGTCGCACTAAAGATTAATTTAACATAAAACAACTTTTCCTAATGAGTTAAAAACGAGGCACAGTTTGAAATTAGAAAATTCAGCGACGAAGACATTTTGAAAATTCAGTCACGAAGACATTTAAAATCCTTTGTCCCTTTAAATTATTACTTATTTAACGTTGACATTGACTTGTGGTAGTCAAAGCGGTTAGATATTGGTGATCAAAAAGTTGGGCATACTATGGTAGGGATGTATCACCATTCATGTGGATGATCTATTCAACTCTAAAAATTCACAGTTTTAGCCTATGATTGAAAATATATTAAAAAAAAAGGGCTACATAGTAACTAATACGTGTTGCTTAACTTAAATCTAACTTAATTAAATTAAAAGATAATAAAACGAAGAATTCATCACAAAAATAAAACAACTAATAAAATGTTGTATTGTTGAACGCTATCACAAAAAATTAAGAAATATAATTAACCAATATTGTTTATATTAACATATATATACTTTTTTCATATATGTGTGTGTTTTATTTTATATTATATATATATTAAATTTCTTAAAATATGTCTTTAATATAGTAATAAGCCATCTTAAATTTAAAATATAGAAAAAAAAATTATAATTCACAAAAATGGAAATAATAGAAAAATGAAAAAAAAATCAAAAAAAAAAAAAAGTTAAATAAGAAATAAATAAATTCAAAAAACCCAAAAAAAAAAATACTAAAAAACCTATAATAAGATCTCAACCAATCATTTTACAATAAATAAATTTAAATAATAATTAAAAACAAAAATTGAATTTCTAATATTAAATTATAAATAAACCCTAACTTTTTTATTATTATAAAAACAGACAATACACAAATAAAACATATCATACATACAACAAATATAATAAAACTAAAAGCAGTTGTCTATAATGAGACTTTTTGAAAGTCTTTCCGGCGGATTTTTCCGGTCAAAATCAGGTAGCAATTTATTGGAATCCCAAGTTTGATAGCTAGTTTCTGCACAATCAAAGGGTCCCAGGGGTTTTTCAGGGTGCTGAATCCAAATATGCAGTTAAAAAACCATTTTAACTGCTAAAAATCAAGATTTAACCTCATTTCTTCCGCCGGATTCCATCACCGGAATCTCCAAAAAATCACATTATAGACAACTCCAAACTAAAATATCCCATAATTAAAATATACCCCAGACAAATTTAATACAACTAAAACATCACATAATTAAAATATTAGACTAGTGTTCAAAAATTATTTGTCTATACATATCTATCCATATCGACATGTGATTGAAAAAGTATATACATGTCTATCCATATCGACATGTTATTGAAAACGTAGATTTTTTTGTTTTGAAAATGCTTGGTTTGGTGGTGTTGTCTTTCATTTTTTCGAAAATATTGGAAACAAATATGTCGCGTTGCGAACATTATGATTTTTCGGCAGTAAAATGTTATCATTTGTAATTTCATCCCATTATGTTGGAATTTAACATGGTTATTAGCTTATGCAATGGGGTAGAAATTTTTTGTTTTTTTTTGTTTTTTGTTTTTAATTTAAATTAGGGTTATTTTTAATGTTAAATAGAAAATTGTTTTATTTCTCAATTGAATATTAATATTATCAAATGCTTTAGGGGATTAAATTTTGTGAGACACAAATTTCTTTTAGAGTTAAAAAATATTTTATCTCTCAATCTTTGTTAGATATAAAGTTAAGATAGATTTAGATTAGTTTAATTATTAATCATACTTAATTATAATTATAATGGTTAAGTTTACGTTTTTTAATTTAATTTAATTTAATTTTATTTTGACCGAGTCAAAATGCTAAACAAGGCATTACAACATTTCTAGGTTAGATTGGAGTAGAGGGGAGAGATGGTGTGTGTGTTGGTGGCTAGGGTTCAAATTTTCGTTGTTTCTGCTCGTGGTGCTACCATAGGGTCTTAGGTCAAGGTCTCTTCCCCAATGTTGATACAATGGAGTCATGTTGTGATAGTGCACCTCCCAGTGGATGTAACTAAAACTTCTTGGTTGTGGATGTCTCCAAAAGAGTATGTGTGCACAAGATTTCCTAGAATATTGCCCTCAACGAGGAACTATGGCCCTTCCCTTTGTCGACTTCTTTCCCTTGTCATGGTAACATCCTTGCATTTTTTTCCTGCATAGTTTTTTTCTACCGAATGTTATATTGGTGCATGGAGGCTTTAGTTTATTACAAGGCTATTTTCCCTTTCAATGTGTCTGGCAACATATGTTTTTTTTACTCTCACTATGTCAAATGGCCTAGACACATCATTTGCCAAGTTGGGGGTGGCTCTGCTCTCTAAGACTTCGCAGGTTTTCTAGAATAATGGTTCCCCAATCCGTGGCTCGATCTGAGATTTATTCACCTCTAACTGTCTCTAGCAAGGAGTCCTTTTAATTTTTTATTAAAATCTATAGTGGGGAGTCAAAACTAATTTGGGAAAAAAACTCTTCCGCTATATTTTCTATTAAGTAATCCATTGAATCTAGCTAGGGAATTCCATCCTATTATCAATATCTTGTTTTTTATGGGAAGGTTTTATTAGACTCTTCCAAGTTGGAAGACTACAACATATCCAAAGACTCTACCATCATTTGAGACTTTAGACTTTGAGGAGGGGCTCCTGACTCAAACTCCACTGAAATGCTTTCTGTCTCTTTTAAAGAAGTTTCTCAAAAGAAGGCTACAACCCTTGTAGAACAATCCCAAAATATTTTGAGCCCATATATAGTGGAACAAATGAAAAAAGTTCTTTCTATGGAAATAAAGTTTCCTGAGGTTAACTCTTTGTTCTATGTTCTACAATCAAAAGCAGTGATATACATATTTAATGGCTTTTGGCCCAAACCAAAAGAACTCATTCAATGGATAGTCTCAACTTGGACTCTGGATTTTGAATTTGTTTTTGCTCAAAAGGATTCTTTATAGCTCAGTTCGAAACATAGAAAGATATGGACTATGCTCTAAATGTAGGGCCCTAGTTTTGGGGAAGAATTGCACTCTTCACTACTCCTTGGTTCCTTGAGTTTGATGCAAACACTATGGTGGTTTCGACTATGCCAGTTTGGGTAAGGCTCCCAAATCTTCCCCTTCCCTTTTGACATCACAAAGTTGTTGAAGCTATTGGAAACATAGTAGTCATTTTCAAAAAATGGATATGACAAGAGCAAAAATGATATTTTCACATATGTCAGAATATGTATGGATATTGATCTCAACCAAGGACTTCCCGATCATATAAATTTAAAGCATAAAATTTTTTGTTGGTCACAAGTTTTAGATTGTGGATATATTTCATTTAGATGTTGTCTATGTTATCAGATAGACCACCTACAACATTCTTGTCCCTTGGAAAGGAAGAATCCTAAGAAGAAGAAGAAACCAACAAATAGATCAAAGGGATGGCAATTCACAAAACAATGTTCTAAGTTTGCAGACGAAGAAGATGAAAAACAAGAATCCCACCTATGCCAAGAAGGTACCATTGGAATAGACCTACATGATGTTGTCCAAGATGGGAGCTCTTTGGTATAACAAACCATTGGTATTGTGAAACAAGTACAAAAGGGACCCTGATGACACTGTGCCACTGGAAGTTTCTGGCAACTCCAAAAGGGCTCATGTCTCAGAAATTTCAAATTTTGACAAAGAGGCTCCACACATGGGCCAAGGAATGACATTGGTTCTTGTTGAACCAAATCCCATTAGTCAGCAAAAAGTGCATAAACAGAAAGGAAAAATAGAAAAACTTAGCTCAAGTTTGTCGTAATTTTATGTACATATTTGTTCTTTTTGCTTTTTTATCTGAAACGTCTATCATGATGACCCCCCATGATACTCCTTAGACCCTTTTGGCTCCTTTTCTTGATCCTTTGTTTAGGACCTCAATGTCATACACACTATGTGTGTCTACAAAGTGTAATTTTTATTTTTATTAATAGAAATTACGAGTTTTTTTGCGAGAAATAATAATAATAATAATATGGGTTAGAGAATTTTGTGTTTGTATTGTATCTTATTTTATTTTGACCGAGTCAAAATGTTAAGCAGGACATAAGAAATTTCTTTTCTTTTCTTTTCTTTTTTCGAAAAATTATTCGCCCAAATTTTATAGTACAAATTATTTTACCTTAAAATTTGCCAAAATTTTATATATACTATACTATATATAAAACCATTAAAAATGTGAATATTTTTGCAAAGTTATCAACTACCATTTTACCGTTTACATATTAAGGACTAGTAAGATTTACCAAAACATTTAAACTTTAAGATAAATTTTCATCCTTCAAATTTTCCCTCGATAAATTCAATAAAACCTAAATATTTTAAAATAATTTAATTCTCTTAAAAATAACTTATATTCTCAACTTTTCCCATAAAATTGAAACTTAAAATCCAATTAAATTTAAATATAATATATAATTTTCCATTTACAATACTCCTTTACTTTACTATATTATTATATAAGGATATATCTTCTATCATATTTATATAAGTTCAGAGGAGCTTACATTAAAAATTAAAGTGACAACTGCTTGCTCAAATGCAACTACAAATCATCGGATAATTATCTCATAGTTACGTTTCTCGAATGATATTTTTTTTTGTACGTTGCGGTAGTACCTTTCTTTTTCTATTTATATCAAAACAGGTTAAACCATATACATTGGTTTGGTGGCCTCAACCTGCCCTTATGGGAAACCAGGTCTGTTGGCCACCTCAAGTTGTTATAGGCCATCCAGTAGCAAAAATTTCTAAGTCTACCAGTCCATGCGATATAAACCACGCACCAACAAATACTAAAAATGTTCCGAACAATCATGAAGCCATTACAAAGAAAAGAAAAAACTGATCCTCAAAAGCTAGCATAATAAACAACTACAAGAGCTAAACTTCTCTGTCTACCATGTTCTCTGGTGCTGTTGCCACCTCCTTCGCTGCTGGAGTTAACTTTTTTAACTGTTGCTGGATCTCTTCCAACTTACTGTCCTGCACGATCATTATGATCTGAAGATTTTTCATTTCTTTCTTCATGTTTGGCATGCCCTGGGCAAGCTCTACCATTTCATTTGCCACTTGTTCCAACGTCTTTGCAAGTAAACGCTTCAGCACCCAATGAATGTGCAAGGCTTGCTTGTATAAAGTCATTCTTCCCCTAGTGTTTCTCGGGTCAGGAATGAGATCTCCCCACTCCTCCATTTCAGGTTTCGAATCCTCCGCCATGACATTTTCCTCCAGTTCCTGAATGAGCTTGTGTATATCCTCGTCGGTTCCTTCTTGATATGCCCCTGCAGCTTCCTGTATTGTTTTCCTCATAGTATTCCGGCTACGTCTCTGAAGTGCAGGCGCAGAAGTTGTGGAGTCATTGCGTCCTGATTGGCTTTGCCGGCGTCACCCACCTCAACCCCTTCCTTGACCTAAACGTGTCATCCTGCGTTTTGTAGCTGCCCATTTGCCATGACCATCAACAAAGGTTAGATTATCCATAATCACTTCTGTTCCCATCTCCTGAGTGTCCCTGTCCCAATTTTTTCCCTCCCCGTTCCAGGTTCTCCCTATGGTCTGGCTGCTCCTTGGATTCCCTCCCCTTTGGCTAGACATGTGAATACTCTCTATAATCTTCTCTACCTCCCTGATTGCTTGTTTAACCTTCTCAGCCTTCCCCTGTATCCAATGCCTTCCGAACCCCGTCAGGTTTTCGTTCGGGTCTTCGCGATTCTCAACCTTGCAAAAATATCCTTCTACATTCCTTGCCTTTTCCCCCTCCGTCTTCTTACTATGCGTTGCAGGGAGGATTTCAGACTCGCTCGGGTTTCTTCCTCTCATAGAAACTCCTAATTCCCCTCCCCCCTCCATCATACAACAAAAGGATGAAAGGGAAACAAGAATTAGCACTGAGATAACATACTCGGATTGTCGCTTAGTTGCAGAAGAATCCAACTTTCTCTTGGCTCCGGTATTCTCCTTCCTACGCTGCGTACCAGTCTTTCTTGCTCCCTTAGACTTCCTCATTAACCCTCTCCCTTTTATTTTACCTCCCCTCATTCTTCCGCCGCCATTTCCTAGTCCCTCATCCTCCACTCCCCTGTCACCTCGGCGCCTTGGGATTCCAGCAGGCCTGCATGATGCCCTCGCATCCCACTGAGTAATTATTAGAGCATTTGGTGGCCGTCCTTCCCAGCCTCTCCCCTGCGTTGTCCTGTTAACCATCTTGTCCTTCTCTCTCACCCCGATCGGGGGTTTCTCGAATGATATTAAGATATACTATAATTATATTATTTTTGGATAATGCTGTCATAGTTATATTTTTTTTATATGATATTAAGATGTAATTTAATTATATAATTTTAAAATATAAAGATTATTAGTAAGGTATTTATATAAATGTGGTTTATATATATTGATAGGTGTTAATGGATATAGATTTAATATTAAAATTAAATTCATAGTTGACTATGGATATGGTTGACCATGGTTGATTTTGATATTGAAACAATTTTTGTTACAATGTGACATTGTACCATGATTGGCCATGGTTGACGATGTTTGATAATGGCTGAGCATGGTTGATTTTCATATTGAGACAATTTTTGTCACAATGCGACATTGAACCATCGCTGATCATGATTATAAACCCAAGAAATTTATATTAAACCCAAGGATTAATATTATAAACCCTATGAACAATATTATACACTAGAAATATAAACCACTGAAAATATGTTAACATAAATCCCTAAGGTTTAATTAATTGTTTTTTCAATTTGTTTTCAACAAATTGTATATAATGAATAAATTTCAAATAGTTAATTAATTTTAAACTAATATATACACATAATATTAAATAAATTTAAAGCAAACTAAATTCATTATAAGAAGAATTTCAGCGTAAATCACATGTAGAAAACCTTTGTCGATGCGTTTCGAACCAACCAGTGTGGTCCTGAGGATGAACCGCACTGGTTGGTTCGAAACGCGTCGACAAAGGTTTTCTACATGTGATTTACGCCAAAATTCTTCCTATAATGTTATGGTCACAAAAGGCCTCAATTCAACAAACTAAATCATTTTAACCCCAAATCTATTATTATTAAAATAATTCAATTTTCTCAAAAACTCAATACTTTTTACCCTATAAAATTTAAATAAAACTTTACATTTATAAAAATTTAATTCCACATTAGACTAAATAAATACAAGATTTAAAATAAAATATTATTTGATTATTTAAAATATATATATATTAATTAAAATAAATATTAAATAATATATTTAATTATTTAAAAATATATATATTTATGATTTTTTTTTTTTTTTATATGATGAAATTATCGAGATGTTTTTTTTTGATAATTTTTATAATAATCTTTTACTATTTCATCAAAGTCATCCCACACAGCTTTCACAAACATATATATTAAAAATAACCAAAAGTCTGTTACACCATATTTATATTTATAGCACTGCTTAAAAAAATTAAAATGATGTTGCCTTTTTTTGTAAGAGAATTAGCTGTAAAGACCACTAACAATAGAATAAACGAAGATATATATTTTAATATAGGGCATTGATGTATGGTTGAAAATGACCACGTTGTGACAAAATATCTTAAATAATGGCCACAATGTTCACGACATTATGAATAATAAATTACAATATCAACGCGACATTATTATTCAAACATCACTATCACAAGCACGAAAAGACACAAGTATTGAATTGCACCTTAGTGTTGTCGTAATCAAACTGCAACAATTTTTTTTAATATATAAATGGATTTTCGTAAATAAAAAAATATTGACAATTTCCCGACATGTATCCATGATTTGAACCCTTGACTAGAAAAATTCCTATATGATAAATTAGTAGATCAAGTTATGTGGTTCCACTGCTACCTTTCAATTTCTCATCGTTTAGATATCTAAAAATTTTAATTATTTATTTGAATTTTAATTTTATAGAGGTTTTAGTTACAAAAGGTCACACCACTTCAACAAATTAAGATTTATCTTTCATTCACATATTTCTTCATCTTTGCTCTTCTTCTGTTAGGTCCCTATAATACTATTGTATTCCCTTATTATTATTGTAATTGTACCCCTTATTGTTATTGTTGTGCCCTTACATTATTATTGTTATATCGGCTCTGATTATATTGTGACCCCTTAGACTCCTATATATAGAAATGAGGTCTTGTCATTTGTATCATCCAATAATTTTTCATTTGCGTAATGTAAAGGAGCTTTTCCCCTCGAAGAGGCTACAATTTAAGTCGTTGATCTATCTCTTTCTTCTATTTTGTGAGCTGATTGCATAACAATTGGTATCAGAGGTTTGGATTCTAGGGTTTCACTACTTCAAATAGGTCATCGTTGCATTTTCACTATACCTTCTTTTTCTACGAAGCTTCAGAAGTTGAAAATAAAACCCATTTGAGACAAAATCATGATGAATTGCATGATTGAATTTCAGATCTTGTTTTGCTATATTTTTGGAGATATGAACTAAGGAAGTTATGGTTTTTGCAAGCTCCTGAATTGGATCTCAAATAGGTCACCTTGGGAAACTCATCATAACTTTCTCTCTGACTTGCGAGGTTGGAAATAAGACTCATAGGGTTATCACGGGCCGAAATTTCAGAACTTGGAGATCGGAAATTACAGAGTTGCATGCATTTCAAGATTGAGCTCATAAAAAAAATAAAAATGTGTAGTTTTTTTTTAAATTTTCATAAGCCTTGTTTGAGAAAGTAGTTTGAAGTGATTCAAAGGGAATTGTGAAGAATAATTATTATTCATTGATGACCTGAAGAAATAAAATGGAACGCCTAGTAAGCAACCTGAAATCTCTACTATGACACATGAAGAAGAGGAAGAAATGTAACATGATATATCAAAATTACGAGACCAAGTGCAACAAATTTCGCTCTCACAAAAAGTAATTGAAGCTAATATGGATGGTTTAAAGAATGGAATGGAAGCTAATATGGATGGTATAGAACCAAAACTTGAAGGCATCTTGGAAGATTTGAAGATAGATTTGACAAAGTTGCTACAATAAATGCTTACCAATGGCGAAAGGGTAGTAAAGGAAACTCGTGATGAGAACAAAAGAAATGTTAGTCATGATTTCATAGACTCTAATGTTGGATTGAACACCCACCATGTTCCAAAGATCGATATGAGGAAGTCTGATGGCAAGGATCCCGTAACATGGATACTATAGATGGAGCAATATTTCAATCTCCATAATGTGCAAAGCACACAAAAGGTACTGATTGCAACTTTATATTTGGAACCCAATCAGTTTGTATGGTATCAATGGCTTTGCTCTCATAAACAAATTGTCACTTGGGAAATTTTTATGGAAGAAATGATAACACACTATGAGGATACAAAATGCAAAACTTTTTTTAGCCAATTGATAAATCTCAAACAAAAGGGTTCAATGGTGGAGCACATTGAGGACTTCTAAAAATTGAATATAAGGGTAAAATATATTCCAGAGGAGCATAGGATTGATGTGTTCATAGGGACCTTAAAGGATAACATCTATCATGAGGTTCACCTTTGGGAACCTGATTCATTGGAGAAGGCATTCATGTTGGCAAGAAAAACTGAAAGCAAAATTATGGCAACAAGGAAGCCTACTACTCACAACTACAAAGATGGAAGTGTTTTTTCCCCTAGCCTTCCACAACCTGCAAGGTTGACACCACAACAATTGTAAGAAAAAAGAGCAAAAGGGTTTTGTTATAGTTGTGATAGCAAATACACTAAAGGTCATAAGTGTGCTGAGAAGAAATTATTTTACATAGATTGTGAAGAGGAGGAAGAAAAGAAACAAGAAATATAAAAATAAGAGGATACACACTAGGAACAAACCCTAGAGAAAGAAGAAATGAATCTGACCATATCTTGTAATGCATTGGTCGGAATTACCACTCCTCAACCTATCAAGATAGAAGGACATATCAAGAAGAAAAGGGTAATAGTGTTGATTGATTCGGGTAGTACCCATAATTTTATTCATTGTAAGATAGCCAAGGAATTGAATTGCTTCTTATATCCAGCACTAGAGTGTCAAGTGATGGTTGCAAATGGAGGAAACATAAATTTATCTGGAAAGTGCCATAATAGCAAGTTATCTATGGGAGAATATGTGTTGAACAGTCCAATGCTTTCCATTCCAATGGGTGGTGTTGATGCTATACCAGGAGTCCAATGGCTACAATCTTTGGCTACGATAATATTTAATTTTCAAGAACTTTTTTTGAAACTTGTTTCAAAAGGAAAGGAAGTTGAATTAAGGGGTATCACAGGGAAACCGAGAAATATAATCAACTCTAATGGCATGACAAAGCTTCTAAAGAAAGAACATTGATGAGTAATTGCACAATTATGTTCGCTAGAGGTTCCCACATTGGAATCATTTATTTCTCTAGATATCCAAAAGTTCTTGGACAACCATTCCAGGTTATTTGAGACTCCCATAGGTCTCCCAACTATTCGTGATCATGATCATGCTATTCATTTGATTCCAGGAAGTGTTCCTCCAAACATCAAGCCTTGCAGATATCCCTATGCCCAAAAGAGTGAAATTGAATGTATGGTTTCAGAAATGCTAGAGGTTGGTATAATTCAATCTAGTCAAAGTTATTTCTTTGTTCCAGTAGTACTGGTGCACAATAAGTATGGATCATGGCACATGCGTATGGATTATAGAGAGCTCAACAAGCTCACTATTAAAGATAAATTCCCCATTCATGTCATTGATGAATTATTGGATGAATTGCATGGAGCAATTTACTTCACCAAGTTAGACCTTCGTTTAGGATATCATCAAATTAGAATGAAGATTGAAGACATTCTGAAAACAACATTTACAACTCTTGAGGGTCATTATTAATTTTTGGTCATGCCTATTTGCCTTACCAATGCACCTTCTACATTTAAGGTTTGATGAATTCCATTTTCAAACCCTTCTTTAGAAAATTTGTGTTAGTATTTTTTGATGATATACTAATCTACAACCAGTCTTGGAATGATCATGTTCAACATGTTGACAGAGTGCTCAAACTATTGGAGGAGAAACAATTATATGAAAAAACTTCCAAATGTTTCTTTCGAGTACAAGAGGTGGAATATTTGGGTCATATTGTATCTCATGAGGGTGCTAAGGTAGACCCTAGCAAAATTAAAGCCATTAAGGAATGGAAAATCCCCACATCCATAAAGCATTTGCGAGGATTTCTCGGGTTGACAGGGTATTATCGCAAGTAACAATGTAAACTTTGAAACGAGAACTCATATTGTTACCTATTTTGTAGAGATAGCAAAAAAGTGACTCGATTTGGAAAAGGGGTGATGCAGAACACACATGTTTTTTTTAGAGCATAGTTTTTGGCACTATAATTTTTTTTATGTACATTGCGTTTTAGAATGGTAGTGTTTTTGATGTTCATTTAAAAAAGTGGTAATTCTACACTAGGCCCTTTTTTTAAAAGGCATTTTATTTTTTTATTTTCTAATGTATTAAATGTAAATAATTATTTTGTAAATTTAATAGTTTTTGAGGTGGTCTTTTTCTTCTTATTTTCTTGTTTTTATTTTAATTTTAATTTTTTGTTAGTGAGGTTTTTATTGTTTTGCATATTTAAAGAAAAGGGTCGATATTTTGAATTTTCGATATTCTATATATTTATGCAGTGTTAATTAATTTTTCAATCCACATGAAATAATTGTTTCTAAAAAACAATATTTTTTAACAATTGACATAAAAATAATCATTTTCAACATATATATAACTAAAAAACTACATGTTTTGATAATTTTTTGTAATTTTTTGCTAGAGATGACATGTCAAAATCACAATTTTTATAGGAAAATTTTCACTAAAAATGGTTAAATAATAGTTTTTATTTTTTATTTATTTATTAATTTCATGTCAAAAAAAATAATAATCACTGTTTTTTTCAAAAAATAATGATTAACATAAAAATTAATGTGAAAATCACATAATACAAATATTGAATGCATAACAACCTTAATTGAGTGTTTATTCTTCTCATAAAATGTCAAAGTCAAAACATTACAAGAATAACTAATTAATAGTTACAAAAATTGAGCTTGATTTCCAAGCATAACTTAAATTTAATCAACAATGTCACGTAATCCAAACTCTTCGTCCTATAGAGTTTCATCATTGTCTTCTTCTACAATATTTTCTGCTTCCTTTTACTCATTTTCATCTTCTAATGGACCTTTAATGTCTGCGAATCTCCCAATGTATGTCTTTCCAAACATTCCATGTAATGGTGGTTGGGGTTCTTTTGCCTTTTTTGAAACACGTGATTCACTAAAGTCCTCTTTCTTCAACCCAATTTCTTGCATTGCATTTGGAAGAAATTGAAGAGCATTAATTCTTTGCTGAATGAAATTGCAATGTATTGGATCTTTTTCAATTGCAATGCAATTTCTTCCTTTTTGAAAGCAACATGCTAGTGTTGTACCTAATTATCAAGCACAAAAGAAATTATGAAGTAAATTAGTACAATGACATATTAATTAAAAATAACATATTGAAATTCAATTCCATATAATAAAACTTACCTGAGTGAGGAAATAAATCCAGAACCTAATCTCCTTCATTTGAACATATGTCTATAAGATAGTTAATCAATAATTGTGGTTTTTGATAAATGTTAAGTATCTCTCCTTTTTCTTCTTTATCTTCATATGTTAGTTTTCTCACAACAACATCATAAGTCAGTATTTGGCTATGACTCTTTCCGTCTACCCGATTAAAAATCATAGACATATGGCTATCATCTTTTGTCCAACTATCAATATGAATGAACTCACAATCATTTATAAATAGTTTATCTTCACGGTTAAGAAAATTTGACTTTTGCTTGTAACATGAAAGGGCGGGCCGTTGGGGTAGAGCGGGGTGGGCAACGACGGCCCCACCCCGCACCACCCCGACGGCCCACCGGCCTGCCCACGAATTTGGGCGATTCGCGCCACCCTGGCAGCCCGCTCGCCCGCCCGCCCGCGGGGCGAACGGGGGGGCTGTAGGGTGGCACGAGGTGGGCTGTGACATCACTCCACGCACCCTCGTGGCCTGAAATCGCCACCCGCGGTGGGGCGGGCAGGTGGTCAGTAGGGTGACCACGGGTGGGCTGCGACACCCACCACACCACCCCACTTGCCTCCCCGCCCCCGGGTGGCCTGGCGATTCCAGAATCAACCCAGCCACCGAATATCCCGGGGCGCCCGCCATCGTGGCGCGGGACGGGATGCGGGAACGCCCAGCCACACCCGGGGGGCCCGCCATGTGGCGTGGGCTGGGGATGCGGGATCGCCCAGCCACCCCGGGGGGTAGAACGGCCACCCCGTGCCACCCGCAGCCCGCCTGCCCCGCAGGGTGCCGTGGGGTGGTGCTACCGGGGTGGTGCGGGGTGGGCATCGCAGCACCACCCCGCGCCCCCGGCGACCGCCGCCCCCGGGTGGGCGTCGCAGCACCACCTGGTGGCTCGCCGCCCTCTCGGGGTGCTAGGCGATTCTGGAATCATCCAACCACCCCCGGGGGGTGGGCGGGCTGCCGAGGTGGCATGAGGTGGGCGCCGAAGCCCCACCCCGCGCTACCTCGTCGACCCGCCTGCCCCCGGGGTGGCACGGGGTGGCCACACAGACATATTAAAATTGGAGGATGTTGACATACTTGTTTATGACTTCAATTTAACAAAGAGAGGAACTCTTTTCTTCAAGACAATAGAGATTCTGAAAAGGTTGTTTCCATAAGAAACAATGTTGAGATGGGAGTCTACTGAAAGCAGTCATAGATCTAGAAGAATTTTGAAACCTGAAATGGTAGGCATTCATGTGGACTCAGATGGGGCACTAGTTGATGAAAGAGAAGAATATGGAACATCTTCATCAGCATCCAGTCACTCATCTAAAGATGTGAATTGTGATGGTGTGCAAGAAAATATGAGTGATTTTGAATAATTGTTTAAGACAGTTTATATAACTGATGTAGGCATCGTATCTTGAAATTAAATTTTTTGATTTCCATATGGTGTTAAATGAGAAGTTATGAGTTATTTTTTTGTTGTTGGATTATATGTCTTATTATGATAACTTTTATTGTTTAGAATATCTACAATGAACATTAAATTAGAAATATATGTATGTTTCATTCAATATACAAATAATGACTTTTGAATTCATTTAGTGATGTAATTTGTTCATAATGTCATGGTTTTTTAATTTTATAGTTGAAAAAATTTCAATATCTTTTGTATCTAGCATTTTATGGTTGAGAACATGTTGAATTTATACTTAGGAAAGAAAAATGTTATTCTACCAAAAAAATTAATGTGTTTTTTCCTCATAAACAACTTTCTTTGGCACATAAAAATTCAGTTTTACTAGCATTTTTTAAAAATATTGAAGATTGACCCTAAAAAAAAATCATCGTTCCAGTATCATCACTTTTTCGTTTTCAGGCTGTTTTTTGCATGATAATTTCATTTTCACTACCATTTTTAAAACATGTTCAAAATTGACCCTAAAAAAAAATCATCGTTCCAGTATACACACTTTTCGTTTTTAGCACTGTTTTTGATGTTTTTTCGGGGTTTTTTGGCGAGAGTTCTCGTTTTGAGTTTATAGTTCCCGTTTCAAAGTTTACATTGTAAAGTTTGTTAATAATAATGGGAGAATAGTGGCACCTATAACAACATTACTGAAGAAAGATGAATTTTCTTGGACTCCAAAAGCAACGAAGGCCTTTGAACATCTTAAAGAGGCAATGTGCCAAGCACCAGTCTTAGTTATGCCATACTTCACAAAAACCTTTATTGTGGAATGTGATGCCTTAGGAAATGGAATTGGTGTTGTTTTAATGCAAGAAGAAAGACCCCTTACTTTCGAAAGTCGTCTAATCAAAGGAAAATATTTACACAAAGCTATTTATGAGAAGGAAATGTCGGCAATACTACATGCACTTAAGAAATGGCGACCATACCTAATGGGAAGACACTTCAAGGTAAAAACAGATCATGATAGCCTTAAATACTTTTTAGAACAAAGATTATCTCTAGAAGAACAACAAAAATGGGTCACAAGGATGTTGGGTTATGACTTTGAAATAATCTACAAAAAGGGGAAGAAAAATGTTGTTGCAGATGCACTCTCAAGAAAGGATGAGGATGTGGAAGCATTTCTTTGTGCCATGTCTATTATCCAACCAAATTGGATAAACCAAGAAAGGGATGAATGGAAGAATGAAGAAGAAGTGTGGGCACTCATTCAAACTTTGCAGCAAGAAACCAATACATCTGATACATTTAGCTGGAAAAATGATTCGTTATGGTACAAAGATTTCTTATACCTCTGTAAGAATTTGTTGGGTGCAAGAATTGCAATTAAGCAAGCTCCTTCAACACTTAATTGTAAACCCAAGGGTTTCATAAACTTAGAGACGAAGCACAAGTAATTTTAGAAGTGGTATGAACTTTCCCTATTCTTATTCTTACTTCTCAATTGAAACTTTGCAGAATTAAACAGAAAAATCTCAAAGGCAATTAAGACCAAAGTAATTCTAGTGTTGGAATGTAAAAGAATGCATTTGTGAAGAAACCAAATAAAGGAACTTTCGCACTGCTGCAAACTATATTAATCGCTAAAGTGAAACTCTATGTCTATCCTTAGTACAGGTGTTGGCAGTTTAACAAGTGGGCCCTTGAAAAGATACGCCTTCTCAATGATTTTCCTTCTCACACTAAGCAGTCGTTCTTGTACTCTTGCAATCTTCTTGCACTAGTGCAAGTACACAACTTATGTGAGAAGTATAACTTGTACGCATACTGAAGACTTATATTTTCTGTAGGGACTCTAAGCGTCAAGACTTGGAGCACTTTTTTTCCTATAGCAAGACACCAGTCCTTGTACCAGAATAGAGTTTCCTACACCAAATATTCCAAGTTTATTTTGGGAAGATAAAAGAGCATGTTAACTATGAAAGGAATTGCAAGTGCGAGTAGAATCTGAAATAATCTTGCACATGAAAAGAATGCTTTAATCGACTAAATCTTACAAATAGAAATAAACTCTTAAGATAAAAACAATCTTCGAAAGTAAAGAAAACTTTCTTCAGTCAAAGGAGTTTTGCATGTAAACAAATATAACTTGAAACAGTTCACTGTAATATTCCAGATTACTTCTAGTCTTTTTCCTTAAATTGTGAAGTGCAAATACAAATCGAGATATGAAACAACGTTCTCTTCTATTTCTTGAAGTTATCTTTAATCTTTAAGAGTTCAAATTTTAGTATTAGAGAAAAACACTTGCTTTGGAAAAGTAGATTAAATCATGTAAAAGGAAAAGAATGAAACATTCTCTGTAGATGAATTAGCGAACCAGAGTGTAAGATCCTGCATGCATTAGTGCAAGAAGGATCTCATCTGCATGATCCAAGTGAAAGTAAACCAACAAAGAAATTACATGAAATGATTTAATTTAACTTCCACACAACGGATCTGTTCACACTTGACTATTTAATGGAATAAATCAGAATTCATAGGCAAGCACAAAATTCGAGATTCAAATCACACTATTGTAAATGAATAAAGTTAACACACCTTTTAAGATAACAAGCAAGAGGGTAAATGATTTGGGTTGACTGGGCCCTAGACAACCAACTCGTTTCCCATTTTAGGAAACGAAAACCTTTAGCACGTTATCAATACATCAATGAAGAATTACACGCAGAATGAAAAAGCCATGGCACATCTCCTTGTATTAATTTTGATTAGAAAATTTACATGAGAGTTCAAGTCTAGCCCAGAACGAGGGCGACAACGAAATTACAAATAAACCAGAAATTACAACGATATGTTATCGATATCGCTTGCTAGCTATTTCTATATGAAATCTACATTTTATACAACCCTTCGGCCTATGGCCATAACCAAAAATTACAGACGTTCTCCTTTCGGCTAAAATAAGAATAACAAACAAAATTACAACTTAAGTCGATGGCTATAATAAAGTGCGAACTATTCATGGCCGTAGACTCATCTTCGGCCATATCCCTGATTGTCCTCTGTTTTAATTTAGACTCCAAATAATCATAACTGAATTGGATGACGTGGACCAAGATGCCCGCGTGGAGTGATCGACTGTTACGGAGATCACAGAATGGATAGTTGCTGGAGGTGCAAGAATCTCCCTACACTAGAGTCTAGATCAATCTAGCATAACGATTAATACTTTATCTTTATCAAATACTTTAAGAAATTACATATATGTTACAAGAAATATTTAAAGGCACGAAATCTACTTAAAATGATTAATTAAGCACTTAATAAACCTTAAACATGAAATATGATGTTTGTGTAGGAATATATAGTATCCTTGGACTAATGCAGGAATGAGGAGGTTTATATAGAAAAAAAGAGGTCAATGGTTGTGGTTTGGTGATAGGAAGGGGATAAAAATGGGGCATTTTGGCCTACCAACATCCTCCCATCCCTAAGTTATTTTGTGTCCTCACACAACCTTTACCTGCTGCAAAAATCTTCAATGTAGGAATTCATCTTTCAATCCTGCACCTGGATACCGATTCCTGTCTTCACTACCTTCGTGTTCTTTCCTCGAGCTTTCTTAAGTTGTTTAGTCACCTTCTTGAGGCGCTTGTAGCATTCAAAAGCCTGAAACTTCCATATCTTCACTTGTCATTTATGCTCTTTGACCTCTTCTGCTAACTCTATCTCCCCTTGCTTCTGCCAAGTCTGCTCCTTCGTGACCTGGTTTAGTGCTTCCAAGTCATGAATTTGTTGCTCGAGCTCTACTATCCAATTATTTAGATAGAGGGTAGAGTTCTCTGTTTCCAGCTCATCTGGTGCAACCACTTTCTCTGCAACTGATTTGAAACATGTATCGTCATTTCCAAGATCAAAGTCATCTTTTCCATCCAGCATCTACATCATAATATCACCAAGGGTTTAAGTGCCAGGGGTTTCTATGTCACCGAGGGTTTCATCCTCCTGTGCGTTTAACTAATTAGGAGTTTTAATGCCCTATACATCCAACTTAGCAGGGGCTTAAGTACCCAGTTCATTCACCTTGTCAGGGGTTACAGTACCCTGTTCCTTCAATTCATCAGGGGCTCTAGTACCCTTTTCCTTCAATTCGTCAGGGGCTTCAGTACCCTATTCATCAAAATTATCAAGGGCTTCAGTACCATGTTCATCAAAATTGTTCAAGCCTTCTTGGTGATGTGCCTCGTCATCTAACTAACCTTCTGTCAGGTCTTTACATTCTTTTCTTATTCAATTTATGAATGAAGGATGACAAGAGTATGTCATCTTCATTTTCTACATCTTCTTCATTCCCCACCGTGTCGGCTACTGCATCTATGAGAACCGAGAGGTTATGATCTCTAGGTGAAGCCAGGGGTGTCTCATCAATCAAGATTGGGGAGCTCGACTGAGCGCGAATTGTCCCTGAAGAGACAGTCCTTCTCCTCGTTGAGGTCCCGATCGTTCTTATTTTCACTGAGGATGGGGTTTCTTCAACAATTTTCTTCCCTACTTTCACTGTTTTGTCTTTAATTTTGTCTCAACTTTCCTCTTCTTGCCCACACTTTTTCCAGTTGACTCCCCTGCACTTCTCTCCCAAAATTATTTCAAGAATGCCTCCCAGGTTATTCCCTTAGCTTCCATCACTTTCTTGATCAGGATTGCAATGAGCCCATGATGGTATAGTTTATCTGCAACCCAACTGGCACTCCCATTCTACACTCCTTTCACCATTTTCTCTAGACTTTGGAGCAGGTAATAAGGGAAATTGATATGTTTCCCTGATTCAAAATGCAGCAACAACCTGATATGATACACAAACGTTAATGTATAACGTCCCTTGCAGGTCAAAATTTTTTGTAATATGTATAGGAGGTCTCACCATTTTCCAAGTATGGTGCTCTGTGGAAGCCCTTTCTTCCAGTCTACCTTGAGCTTTCGATCGACCACAAATCGATGCCATATTTTCCTTTTGATCCTCTCCTTCTTGAACCATTTTTCACCCACGGTTGACAAGCCTCTAACTCATGCCATAGATTCCTCTATGACTTTAAATTCCAGTGAGCCTACTTTAGCTCGGCACTCCTCGAACATCCTTGCAAATTCCAGAGCCACGGTCGTATCGAACCCATCATATTTCTGCAAAAATGAGAGAAATCCATATTCTTGCAATAGTGCGAGACTCCCTATTGGGTCCCTATAATACTAGTGATTACCCCATTACTATTGTAGTTATACCCCTTATTAATATTTTTGTGCCCCTATTGTCCCCATATTGTTATTATTGGGCCCCATAGAATCCCTCTATTGTTATTTTTGTGGCTTTATATT
>APFE030468885.1:44918-99324 GCA_000404065.3 Pinus taeda
CATCCCCACCTTCATCTGAGGTGGTTTTCGCCTCTGTAGAAGGAGCATCATCAGATCCCTTTCCTTTATCAAGAGCTTTAGATTTACAGTCCCTTTTGAAGTGCCCTTCCTTTCCACATTTCCAGCACACCAGCTTTACAGGTTTTCTTGGAGATTTACATCTCCCACTCGATGACTTATTTTTGTTTTTGTTCTGGGACTGTCCTCGTACAAACAAGGCATCACCATTCTGGCTCTCCGTATTTTTCTGTCTCATATCCTCCGTCAGCAAGGATGAGACTATTTCATCGAAATGCAAGGCAGTTGCATTGCTACCTATTGCAATAACCAGACTATCCCACGAATCTGGTAGAGAACACAACAAACTAGTGCACTTATCTTCATCTAAAATTTTAATATCAACATATGCTAACTGACTTATCACAGTATACAGATGCTAACCGAGTCTCCATCTTTCATCCTCAGGTTATACAGATTTTTCCACAAGAATAGTTTATTCACCAGAGACTTAGATTGGTACAAAGTCCCTAACTTGTCCCGCAAAGCCTTCGTCGTAGCTTCCCCTGATACATTCAACAATACTAAATCTAAGACACACAATCGTATTGTGCTCTTTGCCTTCTAATCCAACTTCTTCCATTCTTCATCAGACACTCCCGTTGGTTTAGTACCCGGATCTACTACGATTCACTGATCTTTATCCACCAACAGATCCTCCATCTTGAGTTTCCACAACTCAAAAATCTGACCATTAAATTTCTCGATCTCTATCTTTCCACTACTCGCCATCTTCTTTCACCACCAGAATCGATCTCGGAGATCTCCCACTGAACAGGGTCTACCACAAGCCTGAGCGAAACCCCTTAGCAACAAAGGCATCCCCTTGAAGCCAAATCTGCTCCAATACCAAATGTCGGTTTTAACCCCGTACGGAAATTACCTGCATACAAATTCTAAAACACAGAAAAATAAACAATGCGAGAGCATAACACATAAAACACATATACACAAATATTTTCCCATTGGATCCCAAAACTGGGACTACCAACTTGATTTTTCATTATCTTCCTTTCAATGTTATAATACATATTTATACATGCCAAAGCATCCAATACCATGGACTGAAAACCATCACATCCAATACAATGGACTGAAAACCATTGCATCCAATACCATGGACCGAAAAACCATGGCATCCAAAAAACATGTGCAAAAAATCATGCACAAAACCATAGGTGGGTCCGCCCAACCTAACATAGGGTCCAAAACCAAAATTTTCTGAGGCGCTGCCCCGAACGCCATAAAATGGGGTTACGGGTACCCCTCAAACCCCCTGTTAACTACGTGGAAAGAATATAACACAACCCAACAAATCCCTCCACTAACCAACAACCTTACAACCCTTGCATACGATAAGTGATTCTTCGTATTTCGTTATAATCATTGTTGCTCCTCATTTTGGCAATTTCCTTTTCCATGATGCCACAACTCTGCAAATTCCTCACCAGAGTTTTCCATCCCTTTAAATTACCTCGAAAGGGAAAAGTAATCCTTATTCTTCTTACCTCTCTAATCTCTCATCACTCGACCGTCAATTCAAAAATTCTTTTTTTCTCAGACCAAGATCATCCCTCATGGGCTGACGCTTCTAGCTAACTCACCCTTCTTTCATTCGAGCCTCCTAGTCTTCATTCTTCCATATGACACTTCTCTCAATAATTTCTCCCTAAATCACTTCTCCCTTTGTCAAATCTCAAACCCACATCCAATTCAAATAAAACCTCTCATCAATTCCTATGGCTCTTCCTTACCTGACTCAATCTGAGTGCGAGAATTGAGTCAAAACAATTGAGCATGAGTTGAGTTTATAACTCTCATCACCCTAGCTTGCAACCTGTGTACAGTGCCAAGTTGCAAATCGTGAACTCATATTTAAGTGTATCCTTCTCGCTTGCAACATGTGATCAGATTTTCGATTATGATTACATCGTTCCCTACCCGTAATCACATGGTCACAATTTTCAAGATGAGAGATTATGCGACCTGTTTCATGTTACGACCATGCGACCCATTTGTCCTTTCCCTTGGTCGTAAGGTCTCACAAAATAATGAAAACCCAAATGCGACTCGCCTGTCCCTATAATTTGTGACTCACCTTTATTTTATGGTTTACTTAATTTTCCCTGAGTTTCATAGTCGCATATTATCACTCATGAGAGTTAGTCTCTCTTGTGACTTTCTCTCTAGTGCGACCTTGAGACCTACCATGATAATGCGACATGTCCTATCTTAAAAATTTGTGACATGTCTAATTGATTCAAACTACGATTTAGTGACCATATTTGTACTTTGTACCTATGAGCCACAATAATATTTTGTAATACATATTAAAACAACTTAGACAAATATATAAAACCAGACACAAAATATATTGGCGGAAAAAGGCTGATGCTTCCTCAGGTATTCACTCTCATTATTATTCATCAAAATAATTGAATATAGTGTTACAAATAAATGCATGAGAGATAGTGTTCTCAAGATAGTATGTTCTATCTTGGACACTTTTGGTTGAGATAATTTCTCCTTTGGTTGAGATAATTTCTCACCAGACACACACCAATATAGGAGTACCTAAACAACTCCATCTTAGAGGACAACCAGAGTTAGCACAAATTCAATGGAATATTTAATTTATTTATTTATTTTTGGATTTATTATTGTTTTATGAGAGAGGCTAACATTCCCCCCCTCAATGATAAATCCAAAATAAGAACGAGGAACCATCTTCCAAGTTCTCATGTTGATCCTCAAAAATATTTCCTAAAAAAACCGCCAAATCTGGATGCTGAAGAAACTGCAATATGAATAGACTGAGTCAGCTGCATAACTGATTCATCTCGGAAGGACGCTTGACAACTCCATCATATGCCAAGCCGCAAAAGGATCCAACTGTCCTTTGCTTGAAAACAACATCCGGTGTCCACTGACACAATTTGATGAATGCCCACTGGCGTGTTTGTTGATGATGATTGTCCACTGGCTGAAGATGTGGAAAAACAACTCAATGTTGTTTTTTCTATGATGAAAGCTACTCACCGCTGCTTTGGCTGTCGATCGCCCACTGGCGAATTTGCTAATGCTCATTTCTAATGACAAATGCCCACTGGCTAATGAAGATGCCCACTGGCTGCTTCACTGATGTTGTCGAGACTTTCAGTCTAACAACCACTTGTCAATTTCATTGACATTTTCCCCCCTTTGTCAGCTGAAAGGAGAGACAATCTTCTCCAAAATATATTTGAACTCCCCCCCTTCAGGTGTAGGAGAGTTTCACTGTTGTACTCCCTTGCATGAGAGTACCATCATCTGTTCACTGCTGGCTGCACTATGTGTGATTGTAGTCGGTTGTAGAACTGAGACAATCGTTTGACTGTGGATGACCATTCCCAAGGATCAATCCATTCATAATGTATCTTCAATCTGGCTGATTTTTGTTGGTTGCGACATTTTTCTGAGGAATGATTGGGCTTGCCACAATGGCAACACGGATGGAGATCAAAACACTGATCTTCCATATGATCGGTTCTTTGACAATGAGAACATTTTGGTTGGACATCAACTTCAGGTTGCGTGCAATTATTTTTGTCTAAAACTTTCTCAGAACCTACTGAGGTGAGTGGTTCAAGAAATCCTGCACTCACAAACTTAATTGGCTTGGAATAATCTGGGATATGTAAATTGGTGTCATCAGTGACATATCCTAATCCTCTTCGATTCTTGTTATTTTGAATTTCTTCCCAAGGCTTGATGATGGGTTTGGAAGAAATTTGAATTGGATTATGAACAACTTCGACACTTGAAGTTGTTTGGATGAGTGATTTGGAATCAACATCTTTATCTTCATCTGTATGGTTGAATGACTTGGAAGAAGCACTTTTTTGTTGCAACTCATCTCTTTGTAGTTGCGACTCTAGTTGAAGAAACTCAATGGTTTCATGTGTCTGTTGTAGATGTCGTGAAAGATCAGCAAGAGTTTCTTTGCTGATGTGCACCATGTCTTCATCACTGGAGATGATCAAACTATGAAGAATGTTTAACAACTGAATATGTTGTGCCATCTGAACTTTCTCACTTGAAATCAGGCTTGTTTGTCGCAAATGTCATGCTTTGAATTGTTGCACTTGATTTTGTTACTTGGATGACAGGATCGCTTGCTATGGGACTTGAATGGTGCACTCGCTTGATTTGTTGCTTATTGCATTTTCTGGGAACACTTGCTAGAGTTGTAGAAATTTCTTGCTTAAACTCTGGAATTCATGCTCGCTTGATGACGATTGTGTTTGCATGAATGCTCACTTGCCTTATTTGATGACTTCACGCTCGCTTGATGTCAATTTCAACTTGCTTGATTGGTGTTAGAGTTGAACTTGTTTGGTCGCTGCAATGATCTTCACTCTGGCTCGCTTGAAAGTTTGAACTTTGTACTGTTTTGATGCAAATTGCTTGAATGAATACTCACGCTCGCTTGCAGGAGATGTGAACTTGTTGTTTGTTTCATTTGGAGTTAAAACTCATGGACTCACTTGATTGTGCTTTAAAGGAAGGGTGTCGAACACTGTCGAAAATGCACCCAAAAAAGCTTACAATGATTTCAATGATTCACTACAATGAATTCAATTTGACTCAATTCAAGACTTGGGTGTCGGTTTCAACCGAGTATGCACCCTTACAATTCAATGTGATTTGAGTTTGATTACAAGTTCAACAATGTTGATGTAGACTGTGCGCTGAAACGTTGAAGTTTACAGATTCACTAACTTGAATGTAGTGATGTAGACTTTGCTTTGAAATACTGGAGTTTGCAGATTCATGAACTTGATTGTATTGAGTGAATTTGTTTGTTGAGGTAGAATGCCGATGTTGAAAACTTTGATGATTTGTTGTAGTGACACAAATGCATGTGTTGAGCTTAATTATCCTTCCTTGCAGCTATTTGGTTACAAATTTTGTGCTCGCTTGCATTGAACTTTATGTGTGTTAAATGAGATCATTTATGTGTCAAAACTAGACACAAATCAAAAACAACAACAATGAAGTATGCACCATCATCAACACACTCTTTGTGTACCTAAGATCCCCTTATTCAATTTCGGGCGGATCTAGGACACAATCACCAAAAAAATGATATCTTTATTAATCACTGAGTACATCTGAAGCAATGATAATGCCAAGCTGACAACCCTTTGAAACAACTTGCCTTCAAACTCTGAATGGATAGTGACACGATCCCTCTCAAAGTAAAACAATACTTTGAATTACAACAACTTTCCCTTATCACTCCAAAAAATTTAAAAAAAAAATACCTTATTTCTCCACAAATAGTACAAATCCCTTATCACTCCCAAAAAAAAAATACATTAGAAAAAACATCTTATTACTCCACTCACTTATCATTCCAATTTTTCTTTTTTTTTAAAACACAACTCCTTGGACGTTTCCTCGATGTCCACCGCTACGCCCTTGCTCTCCTCATGGTGATGGTCAGATAACAACCTAGATTGAGTTTTGATAACATGAATCAATCAAAAGGGCCATTTTACACTTCAAAGTTTGCAGAAGAAGGGTGTTGTTGTCCTCGCTTCTTTAAATCCAGGCTGGTTGGTGTTCGCTATTACCTTTCATTTGTAGAAAAAAGTGACCATGATTTGGGTTTCACTGTGAATCTGGATGACCCTAAATTGTTGTCAACTGAAATTCCTAATTATTTACGGACACAGACATCTAAGAATGGGTTCAAAACATCATTAAATGAAATCCAATCAATGCCCCATGGAATTAGTTTTCATTCAGCTACAGGCACAACTTTTAGGACTAATAATGTACTCAGAAAATGGGCATCTTTCCTGATTAAGAAAGCCAGACGGCAGCTTAATAAGATCTCGATGTTTGAAGCAATGAATCCCCAAAAAATGTCGGGCAAGAAGAAATTGAAATATTTTCCAGCATTTAATAGAATAGCACTCACTCGTTCGCCGTCAACAAATTCCCTGTTGCTGTTGTTTTCCACCAACGAATCCTCCTCTTTGTCGATGTATCACAGTCCGCCTTTGTAGAACGGAGATCCTTTGACTTCCAGGCAGGAAAATATTCCACATTGTAGATTTTCGGGGTGAAGTCTCCTCCACGGTGGCTATACACTGGCTCCTCCGCACTATTGGATATATATTCGAATAGTTTCCAAGGTTTCTGAAATTGGCTTTATTTTCAAGGAGACTCTAAAAGCATATATCCCCGCAAACTAAAAAAAAATGTATTTTGAAAAGTCACATAAGACAGCATATGCTGAAGACCAGCTTGCATCGTACATTGCAGAAAAAGATCGAGCTACAGGCCATGCCGGTAAAATTTTTGAACGTTCCACAGCTTAATTGCTCCAGATCAGAAAATTTTTAATTCTCCATAGCTTTACTCCACGAATACTCGTTACAATACTATGATATCATCCTTGTGCAGGTATGCTCACGCACAGGACTTCTCCAACCTATATTTCCACACACAAATCTCACTGTTGCTTCAACTTGTTCTTCATAATTCCACGCTGCAATAACATTACGGCACAACATTCCCACACAGGTGACTCCAGACAAGTTGATATATGATCCAAATCCTTCAGAATTACAAGGCCGTTGGAATAGCTTATATGGTATGGCAGCATAAGATCCTTTCTTTTTAAATTAGGTTCGCAATCCTCTCAGAGATCTAGGGTTTTGTTTTTCTTTATTCCTCTTGGTAACAAATCATGGGCATTGAATGTCCGATTCAGCAGTTGCAATGCTAGCTGCTATTTCCGCCATAACTTATCTACGTTTTGCTTGACCACTGGGCATCCAAATTCTAACTATGTTTGCTTTCAGACAATTGGCTTTGACCAAAGACAGATTAATTTTCTCATGGAATTGTTTCAAATTGTCTTAAAGGGGGAACTGGAAAACTTCAATGGGGAAAATGTTGGATTGTCTGTGATTGGAAACTTTTCTAGATTATCAAATTTGTTACAGAAAGCAATTGCAGACGCAAAACATGAGGAATTGGAGACGGTTTTCCAAGGAAATAGACACAAGGCGTAGAAATCTTTTAAAAATGCGAAAATGACAACAATACCCTCATACCTTAACTTGATGAGGTCACACTTCTTCAAATATGCTTCCGCTGATATGCATCTCTATATCATTCTACAGCACTGTGTTTCACGACCGAGACGCTCAAGTGTACCACTAGATTTAGCTCTCCTCCTCAACAACAAGCCGTCCTCAATGCCAAGCTCTTTCCATGCTCAATGATCAATGCTACAACAGCTTCACAGATTTTCAAGCTGATAGATTCACATAAGATCGACATATCCCTACACTGCATGCGCTTTGCTTAACAGGCCCTAAGAACCAAAATCGCTCTGATACCACATAATACATATTAAAACAACTTAAACAAATATATAAAACTAGACACAAAATATATTGGCGGAAAAAGGCTGATGCTTCCTCAGGTATTCACTCTCATTATTATTCATCAAAATAATTGAATATAGTGTTACAAATAAATACATGAGAGATAGTGTTCTCAAGATAGTATGTTCTATCTTGGACACTTTTGGTTGAGATAATTTCTCCTTTGGTTGAGATAATTTCTCACCAAACACGCACCAATATAGGAGTTACCTAAACTAACTCCTATCTTAGAGGAACAACCCAAGAGTTAGGCACAAATTCCTAACTTGGAATATTTAATTTATTTATTTATTTTTGGATTTATTATTGTTTTATGGGAGAGGCTAACATTTTGTTTTTGTTTGGTGATTTTATTCATGTTAACATCTTTGTCTTGGTGTCACAGTTTTGAAATTCCAAGTGACATCAATATGGACTATATCAACATCGAATCCTTCTCTGGAGGGATGACACCGCTAGTGGTCAATAGCTATCGTAATGGTTCAGGAAGTAGTTCCACTGGAGCAAGAAGTAATATTGAAGGAGTTGTTGACAACCCACCTATTCTGCCAATTTATGCAGACACTACTTGCAATATCAACAAGAAGACAAAACTAACCTAGGGGAAATTTACTAAGAATTTTCCAACCAAGACATCCCTCAAGACAAAGAAGATTTCAAGGTATATATCATTATCAAAAGATATTGGTTGCACAAAGTAGCTACACACCCACCAGTAGTTCATTGTGTTGAGACCATAGATTGTGGTTATTGCAATGTGCAAAAAAATATCATCAGGCAATTAGGAGGCATGATGGAGAGAGTTTGGCATATTTCATTGATGTCGACATTACTACTTATTACAAGCTAATTGAACGAGAAGAAACTTTCAACACTAGATGACTAATAGATTTTAATGAAACTACCAAAGACACCAAATACATACTGAAATCATGGTGGCTAGAATACACCATGTTCACGGTCAAGGTAGACCAAATTTATAAGACAGAAGGCCTTGGAAAATTGTATCAGTTGATGGCAGCTATGATGAATAGATTGTATGGGAGAGAAAATATAGATACTTTCCTTAGATAATGGGTACCTCTAATGAACATAATAGCCACTAAAGGAACCTTATTCAATTGGGCAATTATCTTGGCATTTGCACTCAAGAAACGTATTCAAACTACCAAGAATCTAGATAAAGTTAAACCATCATCATTTTCCATGGAATCTTATCTTCTTGATTAACTTTGTGCAAAATGTCATTTCGAAGGGTAGAGTTTGAAATTTACCCTAGAGGTACTGGAGCCACATATGTACTATAAGAGATTTTGGAACCCAAGTTACAAAGATTCATTTGAAATCAGTGGATAATCTTGTATTTCTCCTCTATATTAGGATCTCTTTGCTCATGACCCACCTTCTATGTCAAATTGAGCTCAAAATACCCTCATCAAGGTGGCAAATTGGTTCCCAATTAGCGAGGCAACATATATCAGGGTTTTTAGTGCATAAGCCACCTCACGCTCTCTTGATGATAGTGACAGATAGATTATTCTTGCAAGAAGTTTCCTACCATTTGACCATTGGGATATCCAAAACATCGGCAAAGCATAAGAAGCGATCATGGAACGTGTTCCCTCTAATATTGAAACTTTCAAAGAGGCTGAAACAGAAGTTTAGGAAACATTAGGGGAATTTTGAGGTTTAAAATAGACCTCCTAAGGAAATTATAAAACAATATTGGAAATAATAAAATACTATCAGATTACATCATCAAATTTTAGAGGGAAAAAAGGAAAAACTATTTTTTCAACTCGTATTTTCAACTTATGTCCCTACAGTTTTACTCAAATTTCGAGCAGAAATACTCATTGTATGTAAAATTTGATTCCTCGTCCAAGGAGTACCCATGTTGCATTTTTTGGATGAACCCTACTACATGAAAAACGTGATTGCAATCACATTTGTTCATGAGTTTCTCATTTTTCGTGTAGCGAGGTCCATTTAAAGTATACAAAATGGGTACTCCTTGGATGAGGAATTGAATTTTGCATCCAACGAGTAATCCTGCTCAAAACTTGAGTAAACCTTAGGGAGATAAGTTGAAAATGTAGTTTTATTATTTTATTGTTTTTAAATCTTTTTTCTTTTTTACTCCAAAAATGGTGAATCATTCCTCATGGTTGACATCATCATCTTGAATCATATTGGTTCCTATAAAGTTTATTTTGGTTGTACATTCTTCTTATGATGCCCATTTTAGACCTCAAAATTCCCCTAATGTAAAAGGTTCTATTTTGTTGATTTGAGTCTCTAGAAGTATGATCCAAAAGGTGTTGCAACAACACATTATAAAGCAGTTGGCTTTGGCTTGTCTTATGAACATTATTAAGGAGATGAAGAAGATAAGGTCGAGAAATTCTATAATGCTTCTAAGGAATTTGGTTCGAATGAGAAGCAAGAAGAAGAAGAGCAATCAGAAGATGAATCCGGGGAAAGCATGAGTCTCGAAGTCATAAGAGCTTTCCTTAAAAGGAAAAATGGACATGAAAACAAGAATGGAAAATAAAAGAAGTAGAAGAGTGATCAGCCTAGAATAAACTGATCAAGAATCAAACAAAGAAGGAGAAAGTTATGGAGAGGAAAACCTAGAACCAAGGAATGCAACAATAGCTCGAAGAAAACAAGAAATAAAAAGGAAAAGAGAAGAGAAGCAACGAAAACAAGGAGATCAAGATTGGAGACAGGAAGAAGAACTTATGAAGAAACAACAAGATGAGGAACAAAGAAAGAAGTTTGAAGAGGAAGAGTGAAGAACACAAGAGGCGGAACAAAAGAAGAAACTAGAAGAGGAAGAAATGAGGAAAAAACCAGAAGAAGAGGAATTAAAAAGAAAAGCTAAAGAAGATCAAAGAAAGAAAGTGGAAGAAGACAAGAAGCAAAGAGAAGAAGAGGAAGCCAAAATAAATCAAGAGGATCTTGCTAAATAAAATGAACAAGACCTACTCAAAGAGCAATAGATCAAAACAATATATTATTAATAGTTACAAGGGTCTAAAATGTAGTTAGATTTGCCTCTATTGGACATTCCTCCTTTCACTCCAATTATTGGTAGACATTTTCCACTTCAAGAACTAGGCATCTCGTAGGAAGAAGAAGATGAAGTGTTGGATATCACAACGCTCACTTTCGATTAGATTCAATGCAAGATAATACATGAAAGGTGAAAGTGCTATGCAAAGAACCCAACTAAGCCCATATCAGTGGTCACATAAAAGGAAATTGTTATAAATACCAATATGAACCTAGAGATGATTGCTTCAGTTGGAATTGTAATCGTGGTCACAACAGAGATGAATGTGAATAGATTTAACAAACAGGTTGTCGATCTACAGGCCAAGCTTGCAAATTATGAACAAAGAACCGCAAAAGTACATAGTGAAAACTAGGCCCCATATATGACTCATTCAAGCATCAAAGAGTTGCAAGTATCTATTCAAGGAGAGGTGAAAATATTAAAATATGTCAGGAACCTAGCATACCAAGAAATGATGAATCTTCATCAGGCTATATCAACATTCCCAACTATACATGAAAAATCTAAAGAAGGGGAATAATGCTTAAACAAGTCATAACAACTATCGATAGCACACATGAGTGGACCACCAAATATCTAGATGCACCAAACTAACTCTCAAGAAATGTTTGGATAAATACATAAACTGATAAAGTTGCAATTTACATTAAGATCCACTCGGATGAAAAAATAAAAAATGATTTAGACAAGGTGTTAACCTCATATGAGCATCTACTCAATGGGTTAGAATCTCTTATTCAGGTGCATATAGTTCCTTCTATTGGTTTAGTGGGTGAGGTGAGGCTACAAGAAGAAGTACAACAAGAATCCAAGCATTTCTGAATCCTTTTAAAAAATCCACTACTATGGAGGACTTACAAGTTACGAAGGAAACAATTATTCAATATGTGGTGGAACCTATAAGGACGTAAACTAAGCTCATAACCTTATCAAATCAAGTGAAGATGAATAAATCCACTTTGTTGCTAGATTCCCTAAAATGTCTTCATAGGCATGGAGATGAGCTACAACATAAGGTTACCACTATTGCATAGGAGTCCAAGCTTTGGCATGCATGCCTAGTACAAGAATTGCATTTGAATGTCCTAGATCTCTCTATGACTAGAATAGCAGAGTAGGAGCATGTCTTTCCCTTCATGTAATATGTTAGTAGTATAATTTAGATTACAATAGAGTATATAGTCACATGATAATGTAAAGGGTCATGGGGTAACTCGAGAGTCACAAGGGTAGACAAAATATCACCCGTTTTTCTATAAATATGATCTCATGACCCAATGTAAGGGACTTTTAGTTTTGGACTCATTGGTGCATATTGTTTGATAACTAATAAATATTTTGGTAAATGCAAGAAGTGATTTTATATTTCCACTCATGGATTTGATGGACTTCTCAAGTGATGTTTCTATGGATTTTTTGAGCTTAATGTTTCAAGATTTATGACCCTTAGCGTGGAGTGCTTTCATGTGTCTTCATACATTGTGGGATTTCTCTCACGATGAATGGATGGTATATGATGTGTTTATTTTGTGTTTATGTCAATAAATTGTTTTACTGATTTGAGCATTATATCTTTATGGGGTTGTGTGCTTACTTATGCTTTCATGGTGTTATTGATCACACACTTATTCATGATCAATAAACTTATCTTTGTAATATGCATGGGTTTTATTTGAAGCTTTTCTAACACTTCTTCTCTTGAGATTCTAGTCTTAATATTATGATGTTGATATTCATAGTGTCTCATGTGTTATTTTTCCATAAGTTGCTTACTTTAATTTGTTAACGCTTTATTTGTTCTCTAACGTTAGTACCTCTTTCATCCAAAGTGAATCTCAACCAATGTGATGGAAGTCAGGCCTACATATTAGATGGGACTCCTAAACCAAATGGTGTAAAGTCTAATTGGGATTCTGCACCGGCGAAATTCCCTTGTTGTTGGTGGAACATTTCAGCCCTTCAATAAATTTTTGGTGCTAGAAAAAGGTCCCCTCTTATCTAATGGCTAGCATAAATACCCATCTTCACCTTGAACCCTCTTAGCAAGCTAGTAATGATCCTCCTCCTATTCCTCCCTTACCTTCTTATCATCCCTCTCCAGGACCACTTTTTAGTGACACTCCTCCCATGGATACTCAACCAACCCCACTTGAACATGTCCCAATTGATGATAGTCCAACTCCATACGAGATCACATATGAGAAAATGAGAGCTTTACACCTTGTTACTCATCCATTTTATAAGAGCTTTGGAGTTATCCCTGCTATAGCTTCCCTTCCTCATACACCCTCAACGAAGCTTTACCATACCTGTAAGGGAGTCCTAGTAAGCTCAGTAGAATATTTGATTAATATTACCTTGGATGACTACGTAGACATTGTTGAAAGACGTTCTATCCAGGGATTAGAGATCCCACCTAGTTCAGAAGAGGAAGATCGTGGGGGAGAGAATTTAGAATTTGGGAACCGTCATCTACGTAAGAACATCGATAATTTTCAAATACCGTGAGGTGAAGGGAATAATAGGAACCAAGTAAACTTATGGAATGAGGAAGGCCCTCAGAATGAAATAAATCTTATAATTGAGATAAATATGAGAAACCTTAGGGAACCTAGAGACATAAGGAACGAGGAGGATCTCCCTCGTAGTAATCAAGGTTCGAGGTCTAATTCTGAGAGTGGCAGAGTTGGGGAGCGAGGAGGGAAAAACTAACCAAATGGCTCTTAATCCACCGAGAGATAACCGATGGCTCAGTCTCCTTTGGACATCTGAGGTTATCTACATGATATTCCCTGACATCCTGAGAAGAATCTCTCGAAATTTGATCTGGAGAAAGGAACTATCATTGAAGACCACATCAGTAACTTCTATCTATCTCTCTAGATGATGAGAGTCCAATATGATGATGTTTCATGCAGGTTATTTCCACATACCCTAGATAAAAAGGTTGTTACATGGTACCACTACCTAACTGTAGCTTCCATTCAAAATCTGGATGAGTTTTAAAAATCCTTTATAGAAAAAAAGTTCAAAGCTAAGACACCTTCCATGCTCCTCACACAGTTGAGTTCCTTGAATATGGGTAAGAAGGAAAAGGTTAAGGACTCCAATCAATTATTTACTACTATCTTTAATAAGTTTCTCTCAACGACTCCATCGTTGTTGATTATTATACTAAGGAAATACCTTGTGATATTGCAATGTTCATGAAGAGGGAAGCAAAGCTTACAATGGTGGAGAAATTCGCGAAGGCTCTTGATATTGAGAAAGATATGCTTTTGATAGGAGCACTTGAGCATGACACTCATGAAGATTCAAAAGTTGTTGGTAAGAAAACTCAAGCCTCGTTTAGTAAATCTCATGACAAAGATTCTTTTGATTTTGAGGCTTATGCTAAATATCTAAAGCAGTTAACTAATGAAGTGTTTGAGTTAAAGAGAAAGGCTAGTGAGACCTCATTAGGCAACAAAATCTACAATCCTTTCTTCAAGAATACTAATAATCTACCCATGAAGTCATCTCAAAGCTCTAACACGAATTAAAATGTTGAAGAGCTTGGCATGGACAATTACCGCACTTTTCACCAAGCTACTCACTCAAAAAATACATTCCCGCAGTGGATACATAATGTGATTGCGATGGTGAGTAAAGTGCCTAAGGATCAAATAGTTGGAGAAAAATATGGGGGAGAAAAATATGCCAAAGAGGAAGATTCTCCTCCCGACAATAATATTGGCTCCCCTATTTTTTTCATTTGAGGTTATTTGAGGGGGTGAGTTTCAGTATATCCAAGAAGCCCCTATTAGGGAATCCCATCCTCCTAAAACTATAAAGACTTATAATTTGATTACAGAACCGATAGCTAAACCCACATTGGAAGAAAAGAAGAAGGCATTGTTAAGAAGGATTTTGGCCCTCAGCAACCCTACCCAACCTTCAACTCTAGCTTATAAACCTTCAATCAAACAAACCTCGAAGAGAAATTCAATAAGCAGTAAAGGTAATTCTAACACTCTGGAAGCTCTTGCTAAGTCTTCACAACCTACTACTTTTTATCAACCATCTAAATAAGAGACCATTTATTTTGATATCAGGTAGAATACATGAAGAAGACTCGAGAAAAAATTTCATTATACAAACTCGCCAAGCTAGCTGGTCAAAGAGAGCTAATTTTCAATACCTTCATCGCCATGTCATCCACTGGTAAGGTTCATATCTCTTCAAAATCTAATTCATATGTTTAGTTCAAAGCCCCCATTAATCTTCAATCCATTGTCATTGCCACAAACACTAGTTATAGAGGTTCAACTCCTCCTTTCCTGTTAACTTTTAAGATCTTTAATTACAATGTGCATAATTGTCTTGTCGATTCCGGTGCATCTACCATTGTTATGCCCTTATTGATCTGTAAGAAATAGAAAATTGAGCCGGAAAATATAGATGCCAAGATCACCCAACTTGAAGGTCTCAAGTTCTTGCCATGGGAGAGTTGAACAACACAATAGTTAAATTATCTTTTGATTTTAGAGTGCTTCAATGCATAGACATTGTGATCATTGACATAATTGAGGTGTAGAAGTGTTGCTAAGTAGGGATTAGTATAGCAAGCTCCAAGGGTATTTAATTAAATATTATTTGCATCTATGGCTCCCCTAAAAGGGTAAGAATAATCAAATCAGTGTAAATAGTGAGCCATATATGAAGCATACAATCACTTGATTGGAAGCACCAAATGAGCCCATCAATATTTTTGAAGAATAATTGGGAATGTGCTTCTTGGAAATTGACATTGAGCATTATGAATGTATACAATCACCCGTCTCATTAGATACACAGCTAGAAATCCTTCCTTGTACTCTGACCGATGGTAATGAACCTTGTACTTTAGATGTAAATAGTTTTAGTTTAGATCTTAATTGCAATGATATGTGGATATTATATTAAGATGGGTCCAAGACTCAATATGGAGTCGATTCCAGTTGTATTTTGATGGACCCCAAAAAAATAAGAACATGGGGCAGACATTAAGAATGAAATAATACGCTCACCAGCTCTTGTTGAGCATTCATCCAAAACTAAGCACCACATATGCCTTGAAGATACAAATGTCATAATTGATGAAGATCACTATTTCAAATGCAAAATTAGAGAAGCATTGGAGATCATCAAACACCCTAACAATGTAAACAAAGATGGTGGTACTGAAGTAAGCACTGGATGGATACCTTTAATCTCACACATCTAATAATAATTTCCTTCCATTCCTTTTTCTTCCCTTTACTTTTCTCGCCCTCTTCCTTTATCCTTCTCCTCCTTCCTTCTCTTTCCTTTTCTTCTTTTTCCTTATTTTTTTCCTCGTACCTCCCCCTTTTCCCTCTTTCTTTTCATCACAACATCCTTATTTTCTTGTTAGTTTTTTTCTCATTATTTTTATTTTATTTTATTATTTTATCTTTCTTATTATTTTTCTGGTTGTTTCCTTCTCTTTTCCTTTTATTTCATTAATTTCTTTTCTTATTTTATCCTCCCTTTCTTTTCTTAGGTTCTTTTATCCCCTTATAGGCCCCCTTTCTCTTTTATCTCTTATCATTTTCTTATTCTTTGTGTGTTTACCATTTTTACTATTTCTTTTATTATTATTATTTTTATGTTATTCCTTTCTTGAATTTATTCTATTTTTTTTTTTCTCTTATTTAATATTTCTTCCTTTTTATATTATTTTCTTTCTTTAGTTTTCGGCCTTTCACTTTGCTTTTATTTCTCTCTCAATTCTCTCACTTTTACACTATTGTTAATTCTTTATTATATTCTTTTCCTTTTATAAATTTATTTTATTTTTATGTAAATCTTTCTTTTTATTTTATTTCTTTTTTTATCTCTTTATTTATTATTTACTTATCTTTATATCTCTTTCTTTTGTTATGTCGGCCTTCACTCTACCTTTATTATTCCTTTGTCTGTAATGTGTATTATTTATTTCATTTTGCCATTCTCTCTTTCTTTCAACATCATATCCTGATGATGAGTCATGTTTGTGACTCAAAACGCCGATATAAAAATGACTACTATGGAATTTTGAATCCTCACTCAATAAAACCCTACCACATAAATATTCAAACAAAAAAAGTTTTCAGTTCCTTTCATGTTAGAATTCCAGTGTACTAACAACATTAGAGTATGAGGCACTAATCCTTGGACTGAAGAAGGCTATTGACCTCAAAGTTTAATTTTGAAAGGTAATTGGTGATTCAGAAATCATCACAAGGCAAGTACGAAACACCATTCGCTGTCTATCACCACATTGAAAAAATTATCAACAAGAGGTATGGTGATAAATTTCTTCTTTTAAGGCTTTTGGTATAAAATCACTTTCCTAGAATTAATATGTCATTATTGATACTCTAGCTAACATTGCAGCTAGGTTTACACCGTTAAGGGACAATTTTTCTATTGAGATTATTTATAAACTTATTGTCTTAAATAATGTAATTAATCTCTATGTTTTTAATGATGATCAACAGATATTGGATTTTATGGCCAACACGGATCTCTTTAAGGATGAAAAGATAGATGAGGAAGAGCATGAAAAATATTTACAAGAAGAGGTTGATACGCACAAGGGAAACCCTGTGCCTAAAGGTGTTGTTACTCTTGAGAATCTTTTTGACTTACAAAATCGATTTCAGGGACCAACAAACACTAAGAATCAAAGTTGCACATTGTTGCACAAGAAAATCAACCTTGGAATGGAAGTTGATCAAAATTACATCCTAATTCTTCAGAATTTGTAGAGAATTAGTTTTCATCAATAGGTTTTTTCTAAAAACCATAATCTTGCTAACCATTAATCAACTCTTTAACCATTGCTTTACTGGCGGAAATTAATTCTACTTATGTTGTAGAAGTGGGTTATATAACATCTTTAGATATTTGATCAAGAGGAATTTTGATCCGAATTATGAAGGGAATGAAATTTAATATAAATTTAAATCCAAAACATAGAGATACAATGAAATTTGACTTCAATTAATAAATGGAAAACAATGAAATTAGGGAAATATATCAAGATTTTGACTAGATAGTGTATTGGTCTATTTGACTATGTGTACCTAAGGTGATCAAAGTTGACTATGTCTCCCATATTTTTTGAATACTAGTTATATTTTAAAATGTATATATAGACGATCCAACATATTTAAGTGCATATATCTATGTCTGTGTGTGTGTGTGTGTGTGTGTGTGTGTACTTAAAGACGTTGGATCATCTATATATATACATTTTAAAATATAACTAATATTCACAAAATATGGGAGACATAGTCAACTTTGATCATCTTAGGCACACCTAGTCAAATAGACCAATACGCTATCTAGTCAAACTATTTATAGATTTTTTAATCAACCTCCCACCATCTCCAAGGGATCCAGATATATGATATGAATGTAGCTCCAACACCCCCCACCCTCCTAAACCCCATCAAAATTATGGTGTAATAGTCAATGGAACTAGAATTCTTCAAAATTTCAAATGAAACATTGCTTCGCAATCCACAAGAAGGATTGAAGAAAGCAATGTCTAAAACCCACTCATCAAATAATTTCTTATTCGATTAAATCAAATAACCCATAGTGTTTTGACTCATCAAAGTATTGCACCATATAAAAGCATGGCTCTTTGCATCCATCCCCTTATACCCATCCTTTGGAATATTACCAAGGAAAATTTTAAGGATGGAAATTTATCTTAAAGTTTAGAAACCTTGGCGAATCCCACTAGTCCATCATATGGAATCTATAAAATGTTTGGAGATATTTTGTAAAAATATTCAAATTTATAATATTTTTATATAGTCTATATATAATTTTTTGGCTATTTTTAGGGTAAAATAATTTCACACTATAAAATTTGGGCGAAACATTTTTACAAAAAAATGGAAATTAGTGAATCTTTTTTTTGGAAAAAGTATAGAAATTTAGCCCGTGTGTGAATATTAGCCCCTAAAATTTCCTGAATATAACCCCAAGCTATACAATCAAATATTTTGACATAGTGTTCCTACCAATCCATTTTTTAAGAGTCATCATAGGAAAAACTAGGATTAAAATGGTCTCTTAAGAAAACTCCATATATTAATTTAAACTATATATAATAATATAAAATATATATATATATATAATATAGATATATTATATATATAATATATATATATATATATATATATATATAAATCTTATTTCAACCAATTCTTATTCGTTTAAAATAATGATGTTAACCCCATGAGTGAATATTATTAGAGAATAAATTAGAAACCTACATTTTTTCGTGTATTTTTATTTTATTCTCTTACAGGGTTACTAAAAGTGTCACGTATCAAGTTTGATATCTTTTAAATGCATAATTTTTTACATCCAAGGAATACATTTCTCAATAATGTAGTAAAGCTACAAGGAGATAATAAAAATTAATGAAATTGTTTTATTTCTCCCATGACATTATTCATAACTCTTATTTTATTATTTTCTTTGGGAGCGTGCATTTTATGACCCAAATTTCCCCTAATTTCCCAATATAACATTGTTTATACTCATGTTTATAAGGTAATTTGAACATGTTATAGCCACAACCGAAAACCCTAGTGGCATTCCTATGTAATGAAGCACACTATGCCATTTCGATCGAGGTCTAATTATTCCTTCGAACAACAACATGTTATTCAGATGTGTAAGAACAAATCTCCTTGAAGAGATACTATTTATCACAAGAAGCCCTAAAATTTATTTCTTACATATTCCTTTCCATTCTCAAATATTATACATTTCACAAGTTGACTATATTGTTTTTATTGAATGCTCTAATTTCCTTGAACTTTTCAAAAACATGATCCTTATTCTTAAAGAAATATACGCAAGTAAAAATATCATCAATGAAGGTCAAAACATACCTTGCACCCATTATTGATGATAAATTCATTATACAAATGTCAGTATGGAAAAGTTCCCAGTGAGCCTTTGCTCTCAAAAATTTTCATATTTCAAATGCAACATAACATTAGGGGAATTTTGAGGTCTAAAATGGGCCTCCTAAGGAAACTATAAAATAATAGTGGAAATAATAAAATAAGATTAGATTACATCATCAAATTTTAGAGGAAAAAAAGAAAAAACTATTTTTTCAACTCGTATTTTCAGCTTATCTCCCTATGGCTTTACTCAAATTTCGAGCGGAAACACTCATTGGATGCAAAATTTTATTCCTCATACAAGGAGTGCCCATGTTGCATACTTTTGATGGACCCTATTACATGAAAAATGAGAAATACATTTAAAACGTGATTGCAATCATGTTTTTTCATGTATTTCTCATTTTTCATGTAGTAGGGTCCATCAAAAGTATGCAATATGGGTACTCCTTGGATGAGAAATTAAATTTTGCATTCAATGAGTAATCCTGCTCAAAATTTGAGTAAAACCTTAGGGAGATAAGTTGAAAATATGAGTTGAAAAAGTAGTTTTATTATTTTATTATTTTTTAATTTTTTTACCTTTTTAGTCCAAAATGGTGAATCATCTCCCATGGTTGACATCATCATCTTGAATCTTATTGGTTCTTATAAAGTTTATTTTGGTTGTACATTTTTCTTAGGAGGCCTAGTTTAGACCTCAAAGTTCCCCTAATGTGATGCTTTCCATGCACATACCCTTTGCATCCACCATGAAGGGAACTGTCTTAAGAATTACATTAACCAGATTAAACTCCATTAAGTTCATGCTTTAAAAATTAAGATGTTCAAGTATCTCGCACTAAATTTTGCTTTGGTCATAAATCCTAACTATAAGTGCAGTCAAACGTGGATCCTACTTGGGGAAATCACAAAAAATTATCTATATAGGGACAAGAATACCGTCAACAACAATAACAAAACCATTCTTAATATATTTCACAAAACATTAGAAGAATTTTGAGGTCTAAAATGAGCCTATGAAGGAAAAGAATAAAATAATAATTAAAACAATAAAATAAGAGATGATTTTTTAAAGAAAAATAAAGGAAACTAATTGTTTACTATATATTTGAATTATCTCCTTATAACTTTACTCAAATGTCAAGTGTAGACACTCGTTGGATGTGGAATTAAATTCCACATCCAACGAGTACCCACTTTACGTACTACTGAGAAGACCCACATCAAAATAAATTGATGATAAATCAAAAAAGTGTGTTCAACACAATTGTTTAATGTATCTTCAATTTCATTTCGATGTGGGTCTTCTCAAAAGTATGCGGAATGGGTACTTGTTGGATGTGCAATTTAAGAATTTAATTCACATCAAATGGGTGTCTACATTTGACATTTCAGTAAATCTATAAGAAGAGAAATCGAAAATATAATTTATATATATATATATATAACAACAACAACAACTTATTTTCCCTCCAAAACATTTACCCCTAGGGATGAAATCATCATCTTCAATCCTATTGGTTTTCTTAAAGTTGATTTTGTTAGTACATTTTTTGGTTTGAGACTCATTTTTTACCTCAAAATTCCCCTAATGAACCTATCAAAATAGAATTCAACCTTCTTGCCAATATGGGTTAGTTAAGGTACAAATAAAAAAATAACACTCAAACTTGATACATGATACACATTAGTTTTCACACCAATCTTCAATCTGTAATGATCCTAAATAGGAATACAAGTGATATAAAGCAAATAATTTGTGCAACAAATTATAAAAAAGAAATACGCATTAAACATTCACAAAAAAGTTGCAAATATGGAACTGTTGAGCCATTTTATTAATTTTCTGAAGGCTAAATACAATGGATGACAAGATAGTGCCCCTGCGCTTGTTTCACGGACAAGCTAGACTAAACCTAGGTGATGGAACAGCTGAGATGGTGGTCATTCAGTTGCTGCACCACTTTGCACTATGTTGTCCCAGCAAACTGCTGATCTGCAACTTCGACCTACTGGAATGTTCCCAAAAACTGCCCAGAAATTTATATCCTTCCAGCCTTAGACTCCTCGGACAAAACCCAGAAGGGAATTTCTCTGGTTTTGACTTTGGGTTTTCGGCCTCCTTGGAGCCTCTCCCCCGGCTGCTACAACCAAATTCGACATGCAGGAAATAACTTGCAAATCTCTCCCAAATTACCCCTGGAACGTTGGGCTCACCTGTACTGACTAATTCCTTTCTCATTGGATGACCATTGGTCCGGGTGACTACTCTCCCAGCACCACGAGTTTGCTACTACAGTGGCCTTTGTGCTGGTCCAACTTGCTATTACTCCAGCAGTGTTGCCTTTTTCCACACTGCCTACTCAACTCCTGGATCTCCCAGCAAGCTGTGAATCCCTTTTGCTTGTCTATTACCAGCTCCCACAACACGATGTGAATTCCCCTTGCAGATTACCAACTCCTCCTGCGTGTTCTTTGGCTACCCACGAATACGCAGTTTCTCCTTGCAATGATGGCTAAAATGTGTGACTGTACCAAACTCCCTAAAAACCCCTATGTAACAGCCTCCCTAGGGCAGGCAACTATGGTCCCCTAAAGAAGAGGTTCAATCTTCCCTGCGGAAGACTTGTGGCTAAATAGTGGGTAAACTCACTGAACAACAAAGCGTACAAAACGAGTTTGTTTTCCAAAATAATCAGAATCCTCCAAAATGAGAGTTGATCTCTCTTTATATCTCTTTAGGCCCCCTTAGCCTCATGTGGTCCCCTCAATCCACTAGCTCGAATTCTCTCCAACGTATCTTTGGCCAATTTTGAATTATGCATGTGATGGCCCCCACATTCCACTTGCTGCAAAAAATAATTCGAACTACCTATAGTTCCTAAGTTTCTGTGTGTGGGGTCCTTCTCCTAAACCAAAATTGCTTCCAAAATTGTGTTGTTGCATCCCTGAATAATCCATTTGAGAAGGGACATGACATTCCTCCCCTCCCAAATGTTGATTGGCCTCAAGCAACCTCAAAGTCGGGTGCTCTAGTATGTGCTCACCCTCCCAGGAGGCATCCTCATCCAGTAAGTTCTTCCAGCATACCAAGAACTCCCTAATGATTCTGCTCCTCAATTTCCTCTCCCTACTCTCCGATATGGCCTCTAGTTCTAGCACCAAATGACCTTCATCATCCAATGGGGGTGGATCAACTGCTGCAGTTACCTATTGTCCCAACACCTTCTTCAGGCATGAGACATGAAACACGTTGTGGATCCTACTCCCCAGAGGTAGTGCTAGCTCATAGGCCACCTCCCCAACCCGCCTGGTCACCTGGTAGGGCCCATAGAAGCGTGGTTGCAACTTCTTGACCCCATTTTGTTTCAGCGTGGACTGTTTGTACGGTTGCAACTGGAGGTACACTAATTCCCCCTCCTCAAAGTGCCTCTCTATCCTCTGTTGATCTGCATATAGTTTTTGCTAATTTTTGGTTGTCACTAGATTATCCTTGAAAGCTTTGAGTATATCTTGGCTCTCTTGGGCCCAGTCTTTGCCCTTTGGGGCCCAGCTGTCTTCGAATATAATATCAGAAAACGTTAAAGTATCATAACCATAAAGGGCACAGAAAGGAGTCATATCAATAGACATGTGGTGCATGGTGTTGTAACAGAACTCGCCCAAGTGCAACCACCAAATCCATGTCCTCTGTTGACCTGTCACATAGTTCGTTAGGTACCCCTCCAACCATTGGTTGACCCTCTCTATCTAGTCGTCCATCTGAGGATGATAATTGGTGCTAGGAGTAAGCTCCGTCCCAACCATCTTGAAAAGATCCTGCCAAAATCCACCCATGAATCTAATGTCTATGTCGCTAACAATGTTCTTGGGAAGTCCATGTAGCCTAAAAACCTCCCGGAAGAACAACTTAGCTACATGGGCTACTGTGAATCTAGTGGGGATGGTGAAGAAGTGGGAAAATTTGTTCAGCCTGTCGACCACCACATATATGCAGTCCTTCCCCTATACTGTGGGGAGCCTCATGATGAAATCCATCGAGATACTTTCCCATTTCCCCTCTGGAATTGGAAGTGGTTGTAATAACCCTGCAGGGTGAGTCAACTCCTCCTTGTTCTGCTAACAGACCTCACACTCCCTTACATGTTGTAGTACGTCCTCCTTGAGGCATTTCCACGTGAACCTCTCCCGAACAGCCATGTAAGTCTTCTGGAACCCCTGGTGTCTGGACAATGGTGAATCGTGAGTTGCCTGGAGTACCCCATCCCTCAACTGCGAGTTGGGCACTAAGTAAATGTGCCCCTTGTAATAGATGACCTCATCCATCACACGATAATGCTCATCTTCATGTGTCCCCTCTAGCACCTCGCAGACCCTTCTGTCGTTGGAGTACTCAACCAACAGTTGAGCCTTCTAGTCCTGGAAGATGCTCATAAGAGATAACCCAGTGGGCCTCCAGGATAAAGCATCGACTACCACATTGTGCTTGCCCCGCACATACTCAATATCAAACTCATAGGCCTGCACCTTACTGACCCATCTCTGCTTCTTGTCGTTGAGGCCCTGCTACCCCATGAAATGTCGAAGACTATTGTGATCAGTCTTCACTCTAAATCAGTTTCCCACCAAGTACTGGCGGAACTTGGCCAATGCATGCATGATGGCCAGCATCTCCTTGTCATATATGGAATATGACAACTCATGCGGTAGGAACTTCTGACTCTCGAAAGCTATGGGGTGCCCCTCCTGTGACAAAACAGATCCAACTCCCACCCCTGATGCATCACAATCCACCATGAATGATTGGGAAAAATCTGGGAGTGCCAAGACAGGGAAACTACTCATCACCTCCTTGAGGCGATCAAAAGCAACCTATGCTCCCTCAATCCATGTGAAGGCTCCTTTCTTGGTCAAGTCGATCAAGGGTGTTGCGAGCTGTGAGAACCCTTTGATAAAGTTCTTGTAGTAAGTTCAAATGCCCAAGAAGCCTCTAGCATAGTCACATCTCAGGGTACTAGCCAATCCTGGATGGCCCTGATCTTCTCCTCATGAACCTTCACCCTGTCTGCTCCAATGATATGCCTATGATAAAGCATCTCTGTCAAACCAAACTCGCATTTGGAGAGCTTGGCATAGAACTATTGCTCCTCCAGAATGCGTAGTACATCCTCCAAGTGTTGGAGGTGCTCCTCCCATGTCTAGCTATAGAACAAAATGTCATCAAAGAACACTAACACGAACCTCCTCAGCTACCCCTGAAAGATGTGGTTCATGTAAGACTGAAATGTGGCGGGAGCATTGGTTAGCCCAAACGGCATGACTAGAAACTCAAAGTGCCTATAGTGGCACCAGAATACTGTCTTCGGGATGTCCTAATCTCGAAATCTAATTTGGTGGTACCCCGAAAGCAAATCGATCTTAGAGAAGTACTTGGCTCCTCTAAGCTCATCCATCAACTCATCAATGCGGGGAATGGGTACCGGTTCTTGAGGGTCTTCCTGTTAAGGGATCTATAGTCTATGCACATCCTGAGGGTCCCATCCTTCCTCTTCACCAGCACTACGGAAGAAGCAAAAGGACTGGAACTAGGCCTGATGTGACCCAAAGCAAGCGGATCCTGAATAACTTTCTCGATCTTGTCCTTATAGGCTTTGGGGTGCTTGTAAGGAGTGGTGATGATTGTTGTATGCCTGGTTCTAGCTCAATCATGTGATCAAACCCCCTATCTAGTGGCTACCCTAGTAGAATGTCCCCGAACACTATTGTGTACCTGTCCAAAAGAGCCTGTATGTCTGCCAGTGGTCACTATGGCTGTCCCCCAGCCTCTGAGATCCTCAACTCGACTACCCATGCGATGTCCCCAAGTTGAAGATCTGCCTCCATCCTGTGGGCCGAAACTATCTGAGGTGGATAAGACTACATGCCTCTCAAAACCACCAGTTTGTCATCTAGCTCCACGAACTCCATCTCAGGTTTCCTCCAATCAGTTGTAACTCTCCCAAGGGAATACAACCACTAGACACCCAACACCACATTGGTGTTTGTCACATTGACCATAAAGAAGTGGTATGTCATCGAGTAGTTCCCCATAACTACTTTCAAGGAGGGCACGTATTGGGTACACAGGATGATATGGTCACCTGGCACTAGGACAGAGAATTACTCAAACTCTCTCGTGGCGAGGTCCCTTCTCTGGACCAGCTCTGCATCTATGAAGTTGTGGGTAGCCCCATTGTCCACTAGTACCGACACCCTCTATCCCCGCACTATACCTCTGATCTGTAGTGTCAAAAACTTAGGAATCTCATATAGAGAAGCAAGGACTCCTCCTGATGAGGCAAGAGATTCCCCTCCCTGTGGAGGTGATGGTGGTGGTGGCCCTTTGTCCCCAAAATTCTGTCCATCTTCCCCACCGCAATCCTGCTCCACCTCGTCCTCCTGGTCACTGTTAGAAAAGACCTCAATGTAGTGTGCTCTACCCGTTGTGTAGCTACGGCCCGGTGCCCAGGACTCCCTTCATGTGAAGCATAGCTTCCTCCTCCTGAGGTCCTTTCATGTCTCCTCATCTAGCTGCCCCCTCCCCTGTGTGGTCCTCAGTGGCGGGGGTCTAGTCCCATGCCCTCTCTGTGGGAAAGGGGTCTGTGCAGGAAACGGCGCTCTAGTCTTGGGGATGGCCCCCTAAAAATATCTAGCGCACACCACTACCTCTTGCAACGTAGAGGGTATGTGTAACTTCACCATTCCACGCATAGGCTCAAGCAAACCTTCAATGAAGGTGTATACCCTCCTAGCCTCGGACAAATCCAAGACCATCACTGACACACGTATAAAATCAGAAGAATACTACTCTGGGTTACCTGTCTGGCGCAGTTGTGTCAGCTCCCTGAAGGATGCTTCTGGATCCCTTTGATCAAACCGCTCCACACCACCCCCTTGGTGAAGTCCTCATATGAAACTATCGGGGCATGCCCCATAATGGTTAGGAGTCCACGCTTTGGCATGCATACCTAGTACGCTAGAGAACAAGGTTGTTACACGGTACCACTGCCTAACTGTAGCATCCATTCAAAATTTGGATGACTTTTAAAAATCCTTTATAGAAAAAAATTTCAAAGCTAAGACACCTTCCATGCTCCTCACAAAGCTAAGTTCCTTGAAGATGGGTAAGAAGGAAAAGGTTAAGGACTTAAATCAATTATTTACTACTATCTTTAATAAGTTTCTCTCAACGACTCCATCGTTGTTGACTATTGTACTAAGGAAATACCTCGTGATATTGCAATGTTCATGAACAGGGAAGCAAAGGTTACATTGGTGGAGAAATTCGCAAAGGCTCTCACTGTTGAGAAAGATATGCTTTTGATAGGAGCACTTGAGCATGACACTCATGAAGATTCAAAAGTTGTTGGTAAGAAAACTCAAGCCTCATCTAGTAAATCTCATGACAAAGATTCTTTTGATTTTGAGGCTTATGCTAAATATCTAAAGCAGTTAACTAATGAAGTGTTTGAGTTAAAGAGAAAGACTAGTGAGACCTCATTAGGCAACAAAATGTACAATCCTTTCTTCAAGAATACTAATAATCTACCCGCGAAGTCATCTCAAAGCTCTAACACGAATTAAAATGTTGAAGAGCTTGGCATGGACAATTACCGCACTTTTCGCCAAGCCGCTCACTCAGAAAATACATTCCCGCAATGGGTACATAATATGATTGCGATGGTGAGTAAAGTTCCTAAGGATCAGATAGTTAGAGAAAAATATGGGGGAGAAAAATATGTTGAAGAGGAAGCTTCTCCTCCCGACGATAATACCGGCTCCCTTATTTTTTCATTTGAGGTTATTCAAGGAGGTGAGTTTCAGTATATCCAAGAAGCCCCTGTTAGGGAATCCCCTCCTCCTAAAACTATAAAGACTTATAATTTGATTACAGAACCGATAGCTAAACCCACACTATAAGAAAAGAAGAAGGCATTGTTAAGAAGGATTTTGACCCCGAGCAACCCTACCCAGCCTTCAACTCTAGCTCATAAACCTTCAATCAGAGAAACCTCGAAGAGAAATTCAATAAGCAGTAAAGGTAACTCTAACACTCTGGAAGCTCCTGCTAAGTCCTCACAGCCTACTACTTTTTATCAACCATCTAAATAAGAGACCATTTATTTTCATATCAGGTAGAATATATGAAGAAGACTCGAGAAAAAATTTCATTATACGAACTTGCTAAGCTAGCCGGTCAAAGAGAGCTAATTTTCAATACCTTCGTCACCACGTCATCTACTGGTAAGGTTCATATCTCTTCAAAATCTAATTCATGTTTTCAGTTCAAAGCCCCCATTAATCTTCAATCCATTGTCATTGTCACAAACACTAATTCTAGAGGTTCAACTCCTCCTTTCCTATTAACTTTTGAGATCTTTAATTACAATGTGCATAATTGTCTTGTCAATTCCGGTGCATCTACCAATGTTGTGCCCTTATCGATCTATAGGAAATAGAATATTGAGCCGGAAAATATAGATGCCAAGATCACCCAACTTGAAGGTCTCATGTTCTTGCCATGGGAGAGTTGAACAACATAATAGTTAAATTATCTTTTGATTTTAGAGTGCTTCAATGCATAGACATTGTGATCATTGACATAATTGAGGTGTATGAAGTGTTGCTAAGTAGGGATTAGTATAGCAAGCTCCAAGGGTATTTTACTAAATATTATTTGCATCTATGGCTCCCCTAAAAGGGTAAGAATAATCAAATCAGTGTAAATAGTGAGCCATATATGAAGCATACAGTCACTTGATTGGAAGCACCGAATGAGCCTATCAATATTTCTCAATAATTGGTTATGTGCTTCTTGGAAATTGACATCGAGCATTATGAAGTTATACAATCACCCGTCTCATTAGATACACAGTTGGAAATCCTTCCTTGTACTCTGACCGATGGTAATGAACCTTGTACTTTAGATGTAAATAGTTTTAGTTTAGATCTTAATTGCAATGATATGTGGATTTTATATTAAGATGGGTCTAAGACTCAATATGGAGTCGATTCCAGTTGTATTTTGATGGACCCCAAAAAAATAAGAACATGGGGTAGACATTAAGAATGAAATAATGCGCTCATCAACTCTTGTTGAGCATTCATCCAAAACTAAGCACCACATATGCCTTGAAGATACTAATGTCATAATTGATGAAGATCACTATTTCAAATGCAAAATTAGAGAAGCATTGGAGATCATCAAACACCCTAACAATATAAACAAAGATGGTGGTACTGAAGTAAACACTAGCTGGATACCTTTAATCTCACACATCTAATAATAATTTCCTTCCATTCCTTTTACTTTTCTCGCCCTCTTCCTTTATCCTTCTCCTCCTTCCTTCTCTTTCCTTTTCTTCTTTTTCCTTATTTTCTTCCTCGTACCTCCCCCTTTTCCCTCTTTCTTTTCATCACAACATCCTTATTTTCTTGTTAGTTTTTTCTCATTATTTTTATTTTATTTTATTTTATTATTTTATATTTCTTATTATTTTTCTGGTTGTTTCCTCCTCTTTTCCTTTTATTTCATTAATTCTTTTCTTATTTTTATCCTCCCTTTCTTTTCTTAGGCTTCTTTTATCCCCTTATAAGCCTCCTTTCTCTTTTATCTCTTTCATTTTCTTATTCTTTGTGTCCTTTACCATTTTTACTATTTTCTTTTAATATTATTATTTTTATGTTATTCCTTTCTTAATTTATTCTATTTTTTGTTTCTCTTTATTTATATTTTCTTCCTTTTTATATTTCTTTCTTTCTTTAGTTTTTTCGGCCTTCACTTTGCTTTCATTTTCTTCTCTCTCATTCTCTCACTTTTACTACTATTATTATTATTTTCTTTTTTATATTCTTTTCTTTTAATTCTTTCTTCCTTATATAATTTTATTTTATTTTATGTTAATTATTTCTTTTTTTATTTCTTTGTTTTTATCTCTTTATTTATTATTTACTTGTCTTTATATCTCTTTCTTTTGTTATGACGGCCTTCACTCTACCTTTATTATTCCTTTGTTTGTAATGTGTATTATTTATTTCATTTTTCCATTCTCTCTTTCTCTCAACATCATATCATGATGATGAGTCATGTTTGTGACTCAAATCACCGATATAAAAATGACTATTATGGAATTCTGAATCCTCACTCACTAAAACCCTACCACATAAATATTCAAACAAACAAAAAAAATCAGTTCCTTGCAGGTTAGAATTCCAGTGTACTAACAACATCGCAGAGTATTAGGCACTAATCCTTGGATTGAAGAAGGCTATTGACCTCAAAGTTTAATTTTTAAAGGTAATTGGTGATTCAGAAATCATCACAAGGCAGGTACGAAACACCATTCACTGTCTATCACCACATTGAAAAAATTATCAACAAGAGGTATGGTGACAAATTTCTTCTTTTAAGGCTTTTGGTATAAAATCACTTCCTAGAATTAATAATGTCATTATTGATACTCAAGCTAACATTGCAGCTAGGTTTACACCGTTAAGGAACAATTTTTCTATTGAGATTATTTATAAACCTATTGTCTTAGATAATGTAACTAATCTCTATGTTTTTAATGATGATCAACATATATTGGATTTTATGGCCAACACGGATGTATTTAAGGATGAAAAGATAGATGAGGAAGAGCATGAAAAATATTTACAAGAAGAGGTTGATACGCACAAGGGCAAACCTGTGCCTAAATGTGTTGTTACTCTTGAGAATCTTTTTGACTTACAAAATTGATTTCAGGGACCAACAAACACTAAGAATCAAAGTTGCACATTGTTGCACAAGAAAATCAACCTTGGAATGGAAGTTAATCCAAATTACATCCTAATTCTTCAGAATTTGTAGTGAATTAGTTTTTTTCAATAGGTTTTTTCCTAAAAATCATAATCTTGCTAACCACTAATCAACTCTTCAACCATTGCTTTACTGGCGGAAATTACTTCTACTTATGTTGTAGAAGTGGGTTATATAACATCTTTAGATGTTTGATCCAGAGGAATTTTGATCCGAACTTATGAAGGGAATGAAATTTAATACAAATTTAAATCCAAAACACAGAGATACAATGAAACTTGACTTCAATTAATAAATGGAAAACGATGAAATTGTATACATGCAGAATGGAAGAAAACTAGCTCGAATGATAGTAGTTTATCTCTGGGAAGAGATTTGATTTCTACTCACCTTCCTAAACTATGTTACAATGAGCCTTCGAAGCCTTTTTATCATGAATAAACAATGTGAAACCCCAAACATCCAAAACCCTAACCCTAGGAGATGAAGCGTCAAAAGCTTAGGGGCCCTCATAGGGTAAGTTGGAAGTCAATTTCTCGAGGTCATAAATTTGGCATATAATCCTCATTTGGTGTGTACAACAGCCCATTGGAAAGGTCTATCTGAGGAGTACAACTTTTGACTGAACTACCAGAAATAGAAAACTACCAAAATATGAAAATTGTGATGTTAGCAAGTGGAAAAAATGGGTGGCCACCAATCTCGACCTGGATCAAATTTCCAACTCAAAACTCTCTCCTTCTCGATTTTATTACCTACAAAATTATTAGTAGATTGAGGAGATCTTACTACACCTTTCCTCGTGCTCTTGGATTACTAGACCTTCTCATGCATCTATATGCATCTAATTTTATATGAAAAACATTTAATATGTGGCTTTACAAAGAGGAATGTCAATTCTTCCTACAATGCAAACATCCTTACCTTATGTTATCTAATTCCCAACACTTTTAGATATCTTTTAACACCTCAAAAAAAATTCTAAGAATGAGAAGTTTCCTATATACCTTATTGGGACTATTTCCTAGCTTTGTGTTTATGCATTTCTTAGAAATCCAATTCTGTTTCTAATGAAATGAAAATGCCTTAAGCTACATGAAGTAAAATAAAATAAAATCATCAAAGATAATGTTGGAAACTAAAACATGTATGATGATTGATCATACATTCAACAATATATAGTTATGTTAGCACATATAAGTTCTATAGCAATTGTTTTATCAGTGAAATTTTGGAAAACACTTCCCTAACAATCTATACCAAAAAATGAGAGAATTAAAATATATGGTTCATAACAACTATAAATTACATATAATAACTAATCAAAAGAGAATCAACTATTACAGAAATGAAATTAACTATTAATTGCAACATATGCCTCTCTATAGTGGGCCCTACATCTATAGAGTTATGTGCTCAAATGACTTGAGTTATTAACAACTACTCGCAATAATATAGAGATTAATTAATTCATAAGAAAAATACAAAAGATGAAAAGAATGCAAACTATTTTACAAAATATATAACACTAAATACAAAGTCTTTTGTATTTCCACAATAACATCACATAGCATAACATATTATGATGATAAAAGAGAGAGCACGCTTATGTAAGCATGATCTTGTAACAACACACAACTTATCCTACTAACAACCACTCGAGAATCGAAGATATCTTGAGTGGTTAGAAAACATTGTTTACATGAAAAATAGAAAATTATAGCATAAAGATATAACCATAGCAAATTGCTTGGAATTGATCAAAAATCCTAAACTTATATCTCATAAAAAAATAGGGTATCTTTGGCAGATAATTTGATGATGGTCTAATCCGCAACAGAGTCTCCCCATTACTTGTAGTCTATTGAGTGAAAAATGGAATATTCATGAAGTCACCACCAAGCATTTCATGTAATGTACCCTCCAATTTTGTGACAATAAATGCATAGTGATCTACACTTAAGATCCTTCTTGTAGTGGCATTAACAACACTATTGTGCATCACAATCATAGTACACATCATCAAGCATCCTCTGAGATGGAAAAAATGGTTCTACAATAGTGACTCATTCTTTGGTAGCATCACATATGTAGCATTTACAACTTATGAACATGTAACAAGAAGTGTGGTGGATTTGTAGCAACTGACTTGTTGGTGAGAAGAATACTTGCATCATCTCACATGTTCTGCAACAAACCTTATCTAGTGAGTTAGTTCCCAAAGCATACAAATTTCCCCTAATGTCTTAGGGAAATATATCAAGATTTTGACTAGATAGTGTATTGGTCTATTTGACTATGTGTACCTAAGGTGATCAAATTTGACTATGTCTCCCATATTTTTTGAATATTAGTTATATTTTTAAAATGTATATATAGAAGATCCAACATATTTAAGTGCATATATCTGTGTGTGTGTGTGTGTGTGTGTGTGTGTGTGTGTACTTAAAGACGTTGGATCATCTATATATACATTTTAAAATATAACTAATATTCACAAAATATAGGATACATAGTCAACTTTGATCACCTTAGGCACACCTAGTCAAATAGACCAATACGCTATCTAGTTAAACTCTTCATAGATTTTTTAATCAACCTCCCACCATCTCCAAGGGATCCAGATATATGATAAGGATGTAGCTCCAACACTCCCGACCCTCCCAAACCCCATCAAAATTATGGGCTAATAGTCAATGGAACTAGAATTCTTCAAAATTTCAAATGAATCATTGCTTCGCAATCCACAAGAAGGATTCAATAAAGCAATGTCTAAAACCCACTCATCAAATAACCCATAGGGTTTTGACTCATCAAAGTATCCCACCATATAAAAGCATGGCTCTTTGCATCCATCCCCTTATACCCATCCTTTCGAATATTACCAGGGAAAATTTTAAGGATGGAAATGTATCTTAAAGTTTAAAAACCTTGGCGAATCCCACTAGTCCATCATATGGAATCTATAAAATGTTTGGAGATATTTTTGTAAAAATATTCAAATTTATGATATTTTTATATAGTCCATATATAATTTTTTGGCTCTTTTTAGGGTAAAATAATTTCACACTATAAAATTTGGGCGAATCATTTTTACAAAAAAATGGAAATTAGTGAATCTTTTTTTTGGAAAAAGTATAGAAAATTAGCCCGCTGTGGTGATATTAGCCCTAAAATTTTCCTTCAATATACCCCAAGCTATACATCAAACATTTTGACATAGCATTCCTACCATTCCATTTTTTTAAGAGCCATCATTAGGGGAAACTAGGATTTAAATGGGTCTCTTAAGAAAACTCCATATATATATATATATATATATATATATATATATATATGTGATCTTATTTTCAACCAATTCTTATTCTTATTTGTTTAAAATAATGATGTTAACCCCATGAGTGAATATTATTAGAGAATAAATTAGAAACTTACATTTTTTCATGTATTTTTATTTTATTCTCTTATACGGTTACTAAAAGTATCAAGTATCAAGTTTGATATCTTTTAAATGCATAATTTTTTACATCCAATGAATACATATTCTCAATAATGTAGTAAAGCTACAAGGAGATAATAAAAATTAATGAAAATGTTTTATTTCTCTCACGACATTGTTTATACTCATGTTTAGAAGGTAATTTGAACATGTTATAGCCACAACCCAAAACCCTAGTGGCATTCCTTTGTAATGAAGCACACTATGCCATTTCGATCAAGGTCTAATTATTCCTTCGAACAACTACATGTTATTCAGATGTGTAAGAACAAATCTCCTTGAAGAGATACTATTTGTCACAAGAAGCCCTAAAATTTATTTCTTACATATTCCTTTCCATTCACAAATATGATACATTTCACAAGTTGACTATATTGTTTTTTATTGAATGCTCTAAATTCCTTGAACTTTTCAAAAACATGATCCTTATTCTTAAAGAAATATACGCAAGTAAAAAGATCATCAGTGAAGGTCAAAACATACCTTGCACCCATTATTGATGATAAATTCATTATACAAATGTCAGTATGGAAAAGTTTCCAATGAGTCTTTGCTCTCTAAAAATTTCATATTTCAAATGCAACATGACATTAGGGGAATTTTGAGGTTTAAAATGGGCCTCCTAAGGAAACTATAAAATAATAATGGAAATAATAAAATAAGATTAGATTACATCATCAAATTTTAGAGGGAAAAAGGAAAAAACTATTTTTTCAACTCGTATTTTCAGCTTATCTCCATATGGGTTTACTCAAATTACAAGCGGAAACACTCATTGAATGCAAAATTTTATTCCTTATATAAGGAGTGCCCACGTTGCATGCTTTCGATGGACCCTATTACATGAAAAATGAGAAATACATTTAAAACGTGATTGCAATCACGTTTTTTCATGTATTTCTCATTTTTCATGTAGTAGGGTCTATCAAAAGTATGCAATATGGGTACTCCTTGGATGAGAAATTAAATTTTGCATCCAATGAGTACTCCTGCTCAAACTTTGAGTAAAACCTTAGGGAGATAAGTTGAAAATATGAGTTGAAAAAGTAGTTTTATTATTTTATTATTTTTCAATCTTTTTACTTTTTTAGTCCAAAAATGGTGAATCATCCCCCATGGTTGACATCATCATCTTGAATCTTATTGGTTCTTATAAAGTTTATTTTGGTTGTACATTTTTCTTAGGAGGCCCATTTTAGACCTCAAAGTTCCCCTAATGTGACGTTTTCCATGCACATACCCTTTGCATCCACCATGAAGGGCAATTGTCTTAAGAATTACATTAACTAGAGTAAACTCCATTAAGTTCATGCTTCAAAAATTAAGATGTTCAAGTATCTCGTACTAAATTTTGCTTTGGTCATAAATCCTAACTATAAGCGTAGTCAAACTTGGATCCTATTTGGGGAAATCACAAAAATTTATCTATATAGGGACAAGAAGACCATCAACAACAATAACAAAACCATTCTTAATATATTTCACAACTCATTAGAAGAATTTTGAGGTAAAAAAATGAAGCCTATTAAGGAAAATATAAAAATAATAATTAAAATAATAATATAAAAGATGATTTTCTAAATAAAAAGAAAGGAAACTAATTGTTTACTATATATTTGAATTATCTCCTTACAACTTTACTCAAATGTCAAGTGTAGACACTCGTTGGATGTGGAATTAAATTCCACATCCAACGAGTACCCACTTTACGTACTACTAAGAAGACCCACATCAAAAAAAATTGATGATAAATCAAAAAAGTGTGTTCAACACAATTGTTTAACGTATATTCAATTTTGTTTCGATGTGGGTATTCTCAAAAGTATGCGGAATGGGTACTCGTTGGATGTGCAATTTAAGAATTTAATTCCACCTCCAATGGGTGTCTACATTTGACATTTCAGTAAATCTATAAGAAGAAAAATCGAAAATATAATTTATATATATATATATAACAACAACAACAACTTATTTTCCCTCCAAAACATTTACACCTAGGGATGAAATCATAATCTTCAATCCTATTGGTTTTCTTAAAGTTGATTTTGTTAGTACATTTTTTGGTTTGAGATTCATTTTTTACCTCAAAATTCGCCTAATGAACCTATCCAAATAGAATTCAACCGTCTTTCCAATGTGGGTTAGTTATGGTACAAATAAAAAAATAACACTCAAACTTGATACATGATACACATTAGTTTTCACACCAATCTTAATTTGTAATGATCCTAAATAGGAATACAAGTGATATAAAGCAAATAATTTGTGTAGCAAATTACAAAAACGAAATACACATTAAACATTCACAGAAAAGTTGCAAATATGGAACTGCTGAGCCATTTTATTAATTTTCTGAAGGCTAAATACAATGGATGACAAGATAGCGCCCCTGGGCTTGTCTCATAGACAATCTGGACTAAGCCCAGGTGATGGAACAGCTGAGATGATGGTCATTCAGTTGCTGCACCTCTTTGCACTGTGTTGTCCCAGCAAACTATTGATCTGCAACTTCGACCTGCTGGAATGTGCCCAAAAACTACCCAGAAATTTATATCCTTCCAGCCTTAGACTCCTCGAACAAAACCCAGAAGGGAATTTCTCTGGTTTTGACTTTGGGTTTTCGGCCTCCTTGGAGCCTCTCCCCCAGCTGCTACAACCAAATTAAACATGCAGGAAATAACCTGCAATTCTCTCCCAAAATACCCCTGGAACATTGGGCTCACCTGTACTGACTAATTCCTTTCTCCTTGGATGACCCTTGGTCCGGGTGACTACTCTCCCAGCACCACGAGTTTGCTGCTACATTGGCCTCTGTGTTGGTCCAACTTTCTGCTACTCTAGCAGTGTTGCCTTTTTCCACGCTGCCTACTCAACTCCTGGCTCTCCCAGCAAGCTGTGAATCCATTTTGCTTGTCTATTACTGGCTCCCCCAGCACGATGTGAATTTCCCTTGCTAATTACCAACTCCTCCTGCGTGTTCTCTGGCTACACAAGAATATGTAGTTTCTCCTTGCGATGATGGTTGAAACGTGTGACTGTACCAGACTCCCTGAAAACCCCTATGTAACAACCTCCCTATGGCAGGCATGGATGGTCCCCCAAAGAAGAGGTTGAATATTCCTTGCAAAATACTCGTGGCTAAATAGTGGGTAGACTCGCTAAACAGCAGAGCGTACAAAATGAGTTTGTTTACCAAAATAATCAGAATCCTCCAAAATGACAGTTGATCTCTCTTTATAGCTCCTTAGGCCCCCTTAGCCTCATGTGGGCCCCTCAATACACTAGCTCGAATTCCCTCCAACGTTTCTTTGGCCAATTTCGAATTATGCATGTGATGGCCCCCACATTCCACTTACTGCCAAAAATAATTTGAACTGCCTATAGTTCCTAAGTTTCTGTGTGTGGGGTCCTTCTCCTAAACCAAAATTGCTTCCAAAATTGTGTTGTTGCATCCCGTGACTAATCCATTTGAGAAGGGACATGACAGTCCCCCCCTCCCAAATGTTGATTGGCCTCAAGCAACCTCAAATTCGAGTGCTCTAGTATGTGCTCCGGTAAGTTCTTCCAGCGTACCAAGAACTCCCTAATGATTATGCTCCTGAATTTCCTCTCCCTACTCTCCAATATGGCCTCTAGTTCTAGCACTAAATGGCCTTCATCATCCAATGGGGGTAGATCAACTGTTGCGCTCACCTATTGTCCCAGCACCTTCTTCAGGCATGATACATGAAACACGTTGTGGATCCTGCTCCCCGGAGGTAGTGCTAACTCATACGCCACCTCCCCAACCCACCTGGTCAGCTGGTAGGGCCCATAGAAGCGTGGTTGCAACTTCTCGACCCCCTTTTGTTTCAGCGTGGATTGTTTGTATGGTTGCAACTGGAGGTACACTAAGTCCCCCTCCTCAAAGTGCCTCTATATCCTTTGTTGATCTGCATATAGTTTTTGTTAATTTTGGGTTGTCGCTAGATTATCCTTGAGAGCTTTGAGGATATCTTGGCTCTCTTGGGCCCAGTCTTTGTCCTTTAGGTCCCGGCTATCTTCAAAAATAATATCAGAAAAAGTTAGAGCATCATAACCATAAAGGGCACGGAAAGGAGTCATACTAATAGACATGTCGTGCGTGGTGTTGTAACAGAACTCGCCCAAGTGCAACCACCAAATTCACGTCCTCTGCTGACCTATCACATAGTTCCTCAGGTACCCCTCCAACCACTGGTTGACCCTCTCTATCTAGCCTTCTGTCTGAGGATGGTAATTGGTGCTAGGAGTAAGCTACATCCCAACCCTCTTGAAAATCTCCTGCCAAAATCCACCCATGAATCTAATGTCTATGTCGCTAACAATGTTCTTGGGAAGTCCATGTAGCTTGAAAACCTCTAGGAAGAACAACTAAGCTACATGGGCTACCGTGAATCTAGTGGGGATGGTGAAGAAGTGGGAAAATTTGGTCAGCCGGTTGACCACCACATATATGTAATCCTTCCCCTATACTGTGGGGATCCCCGTGATGAAATCCATCGAGATACTTTCCCATTTCCCCTCTAGAATGGGAAGTGGTTGTAATAACCCTGTAGGGTAAGTCAACAGCCCCTTGTTCCGCTGACAGACCTCACACTCCCTTACGTCCTGCAACACGTCCTCCTTGAGACATTTCCACGTGAACCTCTCTCAAACAACCATGTAAGTCTTCTGGAACCCCTGGTGTCCGGACAGTGGTGAATCATGAGTTGCCTGGAGTACCCTCTCCCTCAACTGCGAGTTGGGCACTATGTAAATGTGCCCCTTGAAATAGATGACCTCATCCATCACACGGTAACGCTCATCTTCATGTGTCCCCTCTAGCACCTCGCAAGCCCTCTTGTCCTTGGAGTACTCAATCAACAGTTGAGCCTTCCAGTTTTAGAAGATGCTCATAAGAGATAACCCAGTCGGCCTCCTAGATAGAGCATCGACCACCACATTTTGCTTGCCCCACACATACTCAATATCAAAGTCATAGGCCTACACCTTGCAGACCCATCTCTGCTTCTTGTCGTTGAGGCCCTGCTACCCCATGAAATGTCGAAGACTATTGTGACCAGTCTTCACTCTAAATCAGTTTCCCACCAAGTACTGGCGGAACTTGACCAATACATGCATGATGGCCAGCATCTCCTTGTCATATATGGAATATGACAACTCATGCGGTAGGAGCTTCTAACTCTCGAAAGCTATGGGTTTCCCCTCCTGTGACAAAATGGATCCAAATCCCACCCCTGATGCATCACACTCCACCATGAATGATTGGGAAAAATCCGGGAGTGCCAAGACAGGGAAACTACTCATCACCTCCTTAAGGTGATCAAAAGCAGCCTGTGCTCCCTCATTCCATGTGAAGGCTCCTTTCTTGGTCAAGTCGGTCAAGGGCATTGCCATTTGTGAGAACCCTTTGACAAACTTCCTGTAGTAAGTGCAAATTCCAAAGAAGCCTCTTAACGTAGTCATGTCTCAGGGTACTAGCCAATCCTGGATGACCCTAATCTTCTCCTCATGAACCTTCACCCCGTCTACTCCAATGATATGCCTGAGATAAAGCATCTCTATCAAACCAAACTTGCATTTGGAGAGCTTGGAATAGAACTATTGCTCCTCGAGAATGCGCAGTACCTCCTCCAAGTGTTGGAGGTGCTCCTCCCATGTCTGGTTATAGAACAAAATGTCGTCAAAGAACACTAGCACGAACCTCCTCAGCTATGCCTGAAAGATGTGGTTCATGCAAGACTGAAATGTGGCGGGAGCATTGGTTAGCCCAAACGGCATGACCAGAAACTCAAAGTGCCTATAGTGGCACCAGAATATTGTCTTCGCGATGTCCTGATCCTGAAATCTGATTTGGTGGTACCCTGAAAGCAAATCGATCTTAGAGAAGTACTTGGCTCCTCTAAGCTCATCCATCAGCTCATCAATGCGGGGAATGGGTACCGGTTCTTGAGGGTCTTCCTGTTAAGGGATCTGTAGTCTATTCACATCTTGAGGGTCCCATCCTTCTTTTTCACCAACACTATGGAAGAAGCAAAAGGACTGGAACTAGGCCTGGTGTGACCTAAAGCAAGCAGCTCCTGAATAGCTTTCTCGATCTCGTCCTTAGAGGCTTTGGGGTGCTTGTAAGGAGTGGTGATAATTGTTGTATGCCCGGTTCTAGCTCAATCATGTGATCAAACCCCCTATCTAGTGGCTACCCTGGTGGAATGTCCCCAAACACTACTGCGTACCTGTCCAGAAGAGACTGTATGTCTGACAGTGGTCACTATGCCTATCCCCCAACCTTTGAGATCCTCAACTCGACTACCCATGCGATGTCCCCAAGTCGAAGGTCTTCCTCCATACTGTGGGCCGAAACTGTCTGAGGTGGATATGACTGCATGCCTCTCAAAACCACCAGTTTGTCATCTAGCCCCATGAACTCCATCTCAGGTTTCCTCCAATTAGTCGTAACTCTTCCAAGGGAATACAACCACTAGACACCCATCACCACATTGGTGTCTAGCACATTGACCATAAAGAAGTGGTATGTCATCAAGTAGTTCCCCATAACTACTTTCAAGGAGGGCACATATTGGGTACACAAGATGGTATGGTCACCTGGCACTATGATGGAGAATCCCTCAAACTCTCTCATGGCGAGGTCCCTCCTCTGAACCAGCTGTGCATCTATGAAGTTGTGGGTAGCCCCATTGTCCATTAGTACCAACACCCTACGTCCCTATACCGTACCTCTGATCGGGAGTGTCAAAAATTTAGGAATACCATATAGAGAATCAAGGACTCCTCCTGATGAGGCAAGAGATTCCCCTCCCTGTGGAGCTGGTGGTGGTGGTGGCCCTTTATCCCCCGAACTCTCCCCATCTTCCCCACCGCAATCCTGCTCCACCTCGTCCTCCTGGTCACTATTAGAAAACACCTCAATGTAGTGTGCTCTACCCGTTGTGCACCTATGGCCTAGTGCCCAGGACTCCCTTCATGTGAAGCATAGCTTCCTCCTCCTGAGGTCCTTCCATGTCTCCTCATCTAGCTGCCCCCTTTCCTGTGTGGTCCTCAGTGGCGGGGGTATAATCTCATTCCCTCTCTATGGGAAAGGGGTCTGTGCAGGAAATGGCACTCTAATCTTAGGGATGGTCTCCTGAAAATATCTGGTGCACACCACCGCCTCCTACATCGTAGAGGGTCTATGTGACTTCACCAGTCCACGCATAGGCTCAAGCAAACCTTCAATGAAGGTGTATACCCTCCTAGCCTCGGACAAATTCGGGACCATCACTGATACACGCAAAAAATCAGATGAATAATACTCTGGGTTACCTGTCTGGCGCATTTGTGTCAGCTCCCTGAAGGATGCCTCTGATCCCTTTGATCAAACCTCTCCACCACCCTCTTGGTGAATTCCTCATATGAAACTAATGGGGCATGCCCCAAAGTGGTTAGGCCATGAAACCACCAGTCATGGGCTTCCCCCTCCAAGTGCAGTGTTTCCATCTTAATGGCCTCCTATTTTGTCATCCGATTGAGCTGAAAGTACGTGTCCATCTTTTCAACACGAGCCCTGGTTGTGCACTTGGCAGTGTCATCAAATGTAGGGAAGTACATCCTCCTTATGGTTCTCCGCAGCTCATAGTTTTGGGTCCCCTGTCCTCCGTACCCCTTGTTCCTCTCACTCTTCTTGAGCTTGCAATAATCTCTGAAGAATAGGGCTTCTTTGAAATCTTTGTCCATCGCCTGCAATTCTCTGAAGTAATCCCCCATTTGGGGAGTTTCTTCCTCGCATGTTGGTTTGATTTGTGCCATCGGCATGAAGGAGGGTAGTGTGGCCCTAATGGGCACACTCACTGAAGGGCGTTGTATTGCTGGTGAGGGCTAATCGAAGGGCTAAAAAACCCCGGAGGTCTCTCCACACAGAAACCCTCTAGGTGTGGCTCTGTCTCGACTCTGTGATTTGATCTCCTCTAGCATGTCTTTTTTCCCTTTGGCCAAGTCACTCAGAGCCCTCAAGAGGCTATCGAAAGCCATCTCCTCCTGGCTCTTGGGTTTTGTCATTTCCTCCTCTCCGACCACTATTTTCCCTCTTTCCTCCATCTCTGGTGTAATTTCCGGCTCCCTTTCTCTGCTCCTGTACCTCTGCCCTCGGTAAGTGATGTTATCCCGGTCTTCTCCTCTCATGGGAAACCAACCCCACAACTGAGCCAAGAATTAGGCTCCGATACCACTGCAATGATCCTAAATAGGAATACAAGTGATATAAAGCAAATAATTTGTGTAGCAAATTATAAAAACGAAATACACATTAAACATTCACAGAAAAGCTTCAAATATGGAACTGCTGAGCCATTTTATTAATTTTCTTAAGACGAAATACAATGGATGACAAGATAGTTCCCCTAGGCTTGTCTCAAGGACAAGCTGGACGAAACCCAGGTGATGGAATGGATGAGGTGATGGTCATTCAGTTGTCGCACCACTTTTCATTGCGTTGTCCGAGCAAATTGCTGATCTACAAATTTGAACTGCTGGAATATGGCCAAAAATTGCCCAGAAATTTATATCCTTCCATCCTTAGACTCCTCGGACTAAACCTAGAAAAACCCAAAAGGGATTTTCTCTGGTTTTGAATTTGGGTTTTTGACCTCCTTGGAGCCTCTCCTCTAGTGGCTACGGCCAAATTCGACTTGCAGGAAATAACCTGCAAATCTCTCCCAAAATACCCCTAGAACGTTGGGCTCACCTGTACTAACTAACTCCTTGCTCCCCAGATGACCCTTAGTCCAGGTGACTACTCTCCCAACACCACAAGTTTGCTGCTACAGTGGCCTCTGCACTGGTCCAGCGTGCTGCTACTCCACCAGTGTTGCCTTTTTCCACGTTGCCTCCTCAACTCCTGGCTCTCCCAGCAAGTTGTGAATCCCTTTTGCTGGTCTATTCCCCGCTCTCCCAGCACGCTGTGAATTTCCCTTTTAAATTACCAACTCCTCCTGCATGTTCTCTGGCTGCCCAAGAATATGCAATTTCTCCCTGCACTAATGGCTGAAATGTGTGCCTGTACCACTCCCTGAAAACCCCTGTGTAACAGCCTCCCTAGGGCGGGCACGAATGGTCCCCCGAAGAATAGGTTGAATCTTCCTTGTGGAAGACTCGTGCCTAAACAGTCGGTAGACTCGTTGAACAGTAGAGCGTACAAAATGAGTTTGTTTGTCAAAATAATCAAAATCCTCCAAAATGAGAGCTGATCTCTCTTTATAGCTCCTTAGGCCCTCTTAGCCTCATGTGGGCCCCTCAATCCACTAGCTCGAATTCCCTCCAATGTATCTTTGGCCAATTTCAAATTATGCATGTGATGGCCCCCACATTCCACTTGCTGCCAAAAATAATTTGAACTGCCTATAGTTCCTAAGTTTTTGTGTGCGGGGTCCTTCTCCTAAACCAAAATTGCTGCCAAAATTGTGTTACTACATCCCGTGACTAATCCATTTGAGAAGGGACATGACACAATTTGACCACATCTATCGATATTAAGTGTATAATCGTCCACAACAATTTTTTTTTTGTAGCTTTGTTTAATGAGAAAAGATAGAAGAATCTTTAGTCATATAATGAATTCAACCAAAATCAACTAGCCACTCACTTTTTAGAAGTGTAAGCATGTAATGCATAAGAAATACTAATGGATAATGTATAGTTATCTCCCTTAGCTTATAAAAGTCAATGTCCCATATCATTTAGTTGACTAATCACACCTTGCTTCCAAACTTCTTAACCTTATCCTCAAGACATTTGGTCTTCTTCTAGCGAACCTTATCAACATGTCATGTCTTTCCAAGGTATCAACATGTCTTCTTCCTCCTACCTTTCTTCGGTGTTCATCATGCTTCTTCTTTTCAATCTAGTTGGCACTATCTTTATCACGGTAACCATCTTGAACTTTCTCCTTAATGTATCTTTGACCTCTTTCTTTGCAATTATATATACCTTTGCCCTTAAGGAGATAAACTTATTGTTTCTTCTCAATATTACTTGATCAAACAACTTTTCATGTGCCCTATTTAGCATAACATAAAAAGAATCAAAAATATATTCCTTACCATATTCTTTTCTAAAATCCCAACTAGCACAAAATGTCAAACAAAAAGAATCATAGGGTTTCTTTGAATTCATCGAGATTAGTTCTATACGCTAACCATTTTTCTTCAAAAGGTTCCTTTTGTATTCATCCAATTTAAATTAAAGCTCCTCTGTACAATTCAAACAGTCGTCAATCATATCAGAGGGAGGATCAAAAGAGATCAACTCTTTCTCAATCTTCACTCGCTAACTCTTGTCACTCTTGTGGAATACAATTTTTGGCGACTTCTAAACTTGATTCAAATAGTTAATCTCACTTATATGAAAATGAATCTACCTAGATTTGTAGGTCTAATAACTATTATAGCCTCATCGTTTTTCACATTGTTAATGGACTAATATTGATCATCCTTAGAGTCAAGAACCACAAAGTTTGTAAGTTGCCAAAGTGTGTCTTATGGCCACATGTCATAGGGATGGCCATTCACTACCACAAGGTCTTGATTGGAACTCATAATTAATCTGGAAAACTTAATCCAATCTACAAGTCAAAACCTAAGTCAATCTACTAAATACATTTGACTCAACAAGGGAACATATATAAGCAATGAGTTTCAAATTCACTACAAACAAGAAGTTAGATCTCAAACCAACAATTTTGATACCATGTTAAAGAGATGGGGAATTGCAAAAGTGAAAAACGATTAGTTCCAAGAAGAGATGGTGTTGATAAATATCATTATAGCATTAAAGCACAAGCAACCATAGCTCTACATAGAGAATAGCACACATAAACTATATTACCTTAACATATAATAAATCAATTCATGGGATTATCTATATATACCTCTCACAAAATAAAAAAGACAGTGAACTTTGATCACCTTAGGCACACCCAAATTTCTTGCATTTCTATCTAGAACTACAAACTGGCAAACTTATTCATAACCAGCTTTGGTCAATCCCACTAACTAATCGACATTTCACTGTCAACAACATTACATCCTAAAATCCAAAAATATGACAAACATGTTCTAATAACATGCATCATTCATCTAATATCAAAATATATTGTCATACATTCATTATCTTCATCTATTATAAAATTTTATAATTGCTTAAGATGAACGATAGCAAATTTTAACTATAACATATTTATGTCCAATTTCAAATTATAATAGTTACAAAATAAAATAAGAAATCGAATGTTTAACATATTATTATTTTTTCCTAAATATTAAGTTAGTAATGTGCAACATTAAAATAAAAAAAAATTATTAAAAATAAAAGAATTATTAAAAATATATATAGCACCAGAAATTTAAAAAATAATAAATAATAATAATATATATAAATAATTACATAACAGACTATTTCATAGAATTTTGAAAATCTTAATGATAAATAATTCATCTGGTCAAACTTAACATTTTGTGGCCCCAACAAACCTTGCTTCCTTTATGAAAGAACGAATCATCTTGTAATCCAACATTAATTTAAAAGCATAATGTGATGAAATAGAATAACTCGAAAAATAATTTACAAATTTTAATAAATATGAATGCCCTAACCAGTATTCACTATTCAACATGGTTTATATGTACGATTACAGAGATTGAACTTCATAGCATTTAATATGGTTGTGTACGATGAAAAAGAAAATGATAATAGACCTTGATTTATGTTGTTACAAGTCTTCTCAAAACATACTCCCAACACGAAATTAATCCAATAATGTGAAGGGTAACTTGTGAAAAACAAGATTGTATAGTTGGCAATTCCTAATATGAAGTTAATTTAATATTGTGAAGGGCAATTTAGCATTCCTTATCGCTTAGTTTAATAAAATATTTTAATGTTATAATATATTCGCATATACTTACAAATAAAAAATAAATTATAAAATGACTTAATGAATATTGTTAATTTTTAATATATTAACATTTTCTGAACATAAAGATTAACATATTATATATATATAATTGGCATTGAAGAGAATGATAACAAGTTAATAATTATTTATTTAATATTGAATGATGACAATTTTTTTATATAATATTTATATTATAATATACGTCATGTCATTAGAGTATAGATTGATATAATGAGAATTGTACAAATTGTACACATGTTATTTTAACATATTTTTTTCAAATTTATATTTTTTAAATCATTTTTTTGTAAATTAAAAAATAAAATCCATAAAAATTGTCTATTCAATACTTTACACCAATGAAAAAAATGGAACTTTTGAATTTAATTTCAATCATTTGTGTTTATGGTACATAGTAATTAATATACAATGCTATTTTTCAAATTATTTATATTTATTGTATATAGTAATTAGTGATATATTACATAGTAATTAATAATAGAGTACACAAAAGTCAATTCTTGCCATCATTACACAATAAGAGAGGAGACATTTCAACCAATCATATTTGAGATAAATAGAAATAAATTTTATTGAAAAATAATAAATTTAATTTCATAATGTTAAACTTTGGATAGATTTTAAAAATTTTTAGTCAAAGAAAAACTAATAGCAAGTCAATGCAACATTGAATACATTATATCTTACCAGCGGCAAGTATAATAAAAAAGATGGAAAGTATATTTACTCACAATACGAACTTTGTTAATTATCTTGTAAATTTAGCATCTAGCGTGTTAGTGTCGATATCTTCATCCCTCCATCAATGATCAAATTTCTCTTTTTGCATGCATATTAGGTGTCCCATCCAATCAGCTACATTCCATTAGGTCATGGATCAACTTATGGTAGTGGTTCATTGTCAATCTCCCTCATGGCATCTACCTGCTGACCTGTTTTCACATGTTCAGGTATTTTACTATTATTTTATTTCATTTCATTTACCAAAATCATTTTTAGGGTTTTAGGTCTCACTAAGTCTAGGGTTTGCCACCATGGTCATAAAAAAACTCAATAAGAGGTCAGCAGGCACATGAGGAGGGCTAATAAGTTCATAAAATTACAAATTCACTGATTATATGCTTCATAAAGGGTTTTTACCTCAAAACAAAAACAGGGTTTTTTCTGTTTCATGTACAGATTTTATGTAATTTCAATGTTTTTATATGTAATAAGTTCCAGCTAATGCCCTTGGTCACCTTGCCAACTCTAGCCACTGCAAGAAACAAAAACATCAATGCATCAGTTCATCAAGTGATCAAGAAGAGTCAAACTGCAAAATGAAAACACAGAGTTTTTAAAGCAAAGTGAATAAGACTTTAGAAAAGTGGGTTTGTAAATGAAAAATTAAAACCAAGGGGATATAAAGTTCTTCTTCGTGTTTGAAAGTGTTCATTTTGTGCAAGAGAGTGAGCTAAAAGAAGAAAATCGGGTTTGTGGGAGAAAGAGGCAAAATTGAACAAAAAACACGAATTTTCACCGGCGCTACGCACCTGATGCAGGTTTTGCACTGAATTTTGGTCGTGCGCTACGCACTTTCCTGTTGAGCTTCAAATCAAATTTTATCGCCTTCCTCTGCCTCCAAATTCACAAGTAACCTCTCAACAAGTAAGTAAATCCTCACATCTGGTCTAGCAAGGGATTTTTTTCATTTGTGGTGGTGATTTGTGTGTCTAAAAACTAAACCCTAGTTGTCTCTAAAGTTGTCTTGCAAAATTTGCATAGGGTTTTGTTTTCTGTTGTTCTAATTCCCCTTTGATTATCTTCCTACACTCCATTCCCATCCCTTGCACTAAATTTCCCTAAATCCCTTCCTCTTTCCCTCTCCCAAAATCATTGGCACTCACTCCCTACTACCAAACCCTAAGCCCTATACATTCCTAAACATTAACCCTATACATTCCAAAAACCCTAATTCCCATTTCCTATTCCCTCATTACATTCCTTCCACCATCAACCCCTCATTTACAGTCATAATATCAGTCAATCCCTCATTTCCCAAAAGCAAAACAGCAGTCACCCTATTCACCCTCATACTTTAAAAATCTCTTCATACTCATCATTTTCACTCCAAATTTGCAAGTATGGAGACATACTCAACATAAGAGAGGGATGATGAAACTGTCAGTGATTCTTCCCAAGAGTCTCATGCACCAAGAAAACCACATAAAGGAGGAAAACATATCCAGGAGGAGCCCACCACTCTCACAGAGTTGCTTGCCTTCTTGCAATAACATGTTTTAAACATCAGTCTTGTTACCAGTTTTGTGAAATGGTGGAGAGGGTGAAATATCATCATGAGCTTGCTAGATTATTTGTTCTTCATCTTCACAATGGCCAGGTGAACCTAGCTGGTGTCTCTTTCACCTTGACACCTGAAACCATTGCAGCAGCAACAGGCATCCCTAATGTGGGTGAACAGTGGAATAAGGGGCAGCATGTGAGCAGAGAGCATTATGAGCCTTAGATCAAGGCTAGTTATCAGAGGCAAATCAGTAGGGTCTTTCCTTTCAAATACGTGCAATATACTTATGTTCCACTCATGAAACTCATCATCAAGTATTTGACCTGTGAGGGGAGGTTTTCCTATTTATATACATACCATGTCAGATTGTTGATGCATTTCACAAGAGTGAGGATGATGAACCTCCCGTACTTTATATGCAGCAATATTGAGAAGATAGATTTATATGTGCAAAGGAAACCTCTTCCTCAGTATTTCAGTAGCATTTACCATTTTTCATTGATTAAAATTGTTGTTTTGCATCAGCTAAGCTTACTGAATATTTCATGGGATACCTTCATTGCATGTGATCTTTTCAAAGGCCCTCAGGTGACTCCATCGGTGCTTCATGAGAAAGGAGGGCCTTCAAACCAGCCAGATGTTCATCAGACTGAAACTACAGGTGTGCCAGTGTTTGTAAAGGCACAAGGAGACTATTTGAGGTTGCCAAACAAGTATTATCTCCACCAGGGGTGAAAGGGGTCTCGTTTTCTTCACCGGATCATAGGCAAATGCTATCTTCACCTGGGGTGAAAGGGGCTTTGCCTCCTTCTTCAGCAGAATACTAGGTACAGGACAAAGGAAAGCAACAATTGCATGATGAAGAGCCTTTTGAATGGCAAGATAGAGATTTTGTCTTGATTGAGGAGGATGACATTGATTTGAGCCCTCAAAGCTCAAAACTGAAAGATATGATCATCAAAGAAAAAGAGGCTGAAATCCAAGCCTTGTCACTTGACCCTGAAAGGACTAAATGTATCATTAACTTCCTCGAGCAAGAGAATAAGCAACTAGAGGACAAACAAACTATCATGGCGCTGCAAACAATTAGAGAAAACAGGGAAGCAGCAAAAAGAAGGAAAATCAAAATGACACCCCTTCAGCAAGAAATTGAGGCTGACCGGGAATCATGGTTAGAGAGGACAAATATTCACTTGGAGAAATTGCTTGAAAAAACTAACAAGGAGAAGAAAATGTTGCGCCATATGGCCTACCACTACTTAACCCGGAATAAAATTTGCAAAACAAGGGTGAAGAGGTTAAAGACTAAACTAAAGAGAGCTTTGAGGAGCAAAAAAGAACAAGATAAGCTCAAGATCTTGGTTGAAGTATCATTGGCCCAGCATAGCACATAAAAAGGATCACTCATGCCAAATTTCAAGAAATTTGGTGAAGTTTTAGTCATTTTTGAATTTTTTGAGGCAAAAAACAGGGTTTTTCAACAGGGGCATAGCGCCACCAGCTCTACGCTTTTGATGGGGGCCTCAATTTGCAAAAAACTTTACATTTTTTGAATCGCCATGAAAAGCTATGCATGCTCATAAATGGCTGAGAAATTTTGACAAGTTCTGAACCTCCAAAAGAGCCAAAAACACCCAAAAAGTGCCCTCTCTGCCCCTTTTTTGCCACACAGGAAGAAGCCTTGGGAGATTGCAATTTTGGAGGGGTAAATGGACTCCAAATCAAAAAATTCAAGTTGTACCAAAAATTAGACTCACCAAGCTTTCCAACGAGCTATTCTACACCTGATTTGGACTTCGGGAAGCCTTCCAAAACTGGCCTGGAAAAAGCGTTACGCATAGGATCAGTGTCGCTACGCATAGGAGAAAAATTTGCCAGTTTTGCCTATTTGTTCATAATTTCGCATAGTTTTCTACCAGTTTGACTTTTTTTTCTCTCATGGTAAAGTTCATGATGTAATATGATGTAAATTGATGTACTATGATGTAAAAATGATGAAAAATGACTTAAGGAGGTAGATACATCAATTATAAGTGGTTTTGAGCTGAATGAATCAGTTTCCATAGTTTTAGATGCAAGTTGTTCCACTACCTATTTTTCAATTCCTAGTTTAGATCTTGTTGAAACAGCGCATTAACTCATGGATTCGACCCTTGATGGCTAGCATAGGTGGTTTGATACCTATATCTTGTACTTTCTTAGTCATTTGTCAAAGTTGGACTCTTGTAGATGCATTAAGCACTATTGTACATCACTTTTGCAATTTGGCAAGGAAATGAACCAAGGTTTTGCAGCATTTTGTGGGATTCTTGTGGTAATGTGATTTAACATTGTTTTCTTCTCTGTAATTTAGTTTATCTTATGTTTATATGTGTCATTATCTCTCTCTTTCTGCATAACTAAATAAATCAAGATTAAAGGGTGAAATCCATTGGTGTTTCAGTGCTCTGCCTTGGGGTTTATTTAGTTTTGAATGTTTTCTATTGTTTGAAGAGGACTCGTGACATTTGCATGCCCTCTTCAACTCCTCACTAGTTTTTAGACTCACCATTACATTCATTTCAAAGTGCTAAAACACTTGCCTACCTCGCCCCACACAAACCTTTGCAAATCTGTGTTGATTTCCCAGACCCAAAGCTGTCTTCCCCATCTGATCCAACAAACAACCATTAAAATCAAACAAATTCCTCTGAGCATATACCTAGCCTAAAATTAGTATCCATATCAGTCATCTCAAGCCTTACTTGCCATATTTTCATTGAGATTGACAAAAAGAGAGGCCTCTCCCGACCTGGTAGGGATAGCTACCAAGTTAAATATGGTTTGATGTTACCCTAGACCTGTCTTTCTCAGCCTGAGGTAGATTTAGGCCCTAACATAGCAAACCATTAACCTAGCAAATTAGATCATTGAATGAATGTACAATTAGCGGAAGCAAAATAAACCAATCTCACAAAGAAAATGATACAGATCCTATTTAATCAAATCAGTGCATCATTAAATTTTTCAAAACATATTTGGGCTCTCGTCCTAAGATAATGGCTCAACTGAGAAAATACATGTACAACAACTAGATTTGACCTAGTTGATCAAGCCCTTCTTTACTGATCTAAATCTCCTCACCTCCTCACTGCTCCCTTCCTCAGACCCAACACACTAGAGTATTACACTCTTCATTGAGATGTCTCTCTCAATCTTGTGTTGATGTATGATGTGTGACTTCTCCCTCTCCTTTGTGTTGTTTTTATAACTTTTTGTTGAGCTAAATCTCTTAACCCTCATCTCCAAAGTGATTGACGAGCGAAATTAGATCTTGCCTCACTTGAGATCATGGGTTGATATTTAAACATAATGATTAAAGAAAATACTTTACTTTTTATAATGTTTCTTTAGCTCAATTGGCCAACATAACAATTATGTGCTTTTTCAAACTTAGGCTAAGTTACAAATGCAATTTGCTCACACTAGCGCAAGCGTCTAAGGAGACTCTGGGTGTATTCTACATGCCTAGACACTTGGGAATGTGCAGAAGTACCTACACAAGATACAAACATCAACACTTCCTCTTAGTGAGAGAAGTGATTCTACCCCTTGGAACTGGCTTCGATCATCAAATTGCATCCACTGCCATGGTTACTCCCTCTGAACGGATAGACTTTCCTACCAACTGATTGGAAACATCTTGAAAGTTATGCTCCCCTTGTCCTGGTTCTTAGAAACCTCCTACTCTTAAACATCCTATAAGATCATCTCATACCAAAAGACCACCTTGACAAATTTGGAGGAATATGTCAACTACTTCTCCTCTCCTGAACCTAGGGGTTGAATCACTCTGAGTTGCTCAACCTTCGAAGCTTACTACTTCGTTTCCTATGTGGTTGTTCTACTTCTCCTTGTGGCCCTTGTGCTAAGTCCTCCTAGTACCCATAAGAAACATGTTAATTTATATATCTATAAAAATCTTTGTAGATCTATCTTGATACTTCAAAGCATCCACTAAAAATGTTTCCAAAACACCCAACTGGTATAGTCTCCCTCTCTCCCTCTAAGGACTGACCTCTACCAATCTTACTAGTGCTTTCCGTTGTACCCTATTTTTGGCTATAACTGCCAACTTGTGTATGTCGTGGAAAATCCCTTGACCAACAACTTTGCACCATGTTTAGTAACTCTACTAGCAACCCCTTGTTGGCCACTACATCTCGCAACTACTCCATCAATCCCAACACGACACTCTTCCCATGACATGATCCTTCATGATGTCTCTACTCTGCAACACTACTTGCATCGAACCTTGTTGCTCCCTTTGCAATTGACCCGTCCATAGCTCGATTCTTGCACCAACACGCCCAATTGCTTTCTCCTACAACGTGTGTGACCCTATCTTGTAGCAATTCCTTGTGCTTGTTTGACTAGTATGGGATCGATCTTTGTTTGTTTTATTGTGCTCGCTTGCTACACCACCAGCAAAACCATAAGCGTGCACAGTAGTGCAATGCAAGCCATAGCTAATCCCAATGTCGTCTTAGCCATAACCCCCCTCAGAGACCAATCCAACATGTATCTCCATGGCCATGGCATCAACCAACTGCCTCAAATGATGCAAAGGAGTGGATCATCCCTTCCTCGGAATCCTACAGAACGCCCACCACACGGTTCTACTTTCCTGAGTGCCTCACCCGCCTCGCATGGCAACTCCTCCCGATAGCAAACCCCAACAATTATTACGACCTTTACTTGGTTGGTCAACTTGTAGCCCTACACTACCTCTGTAATCTTCTGTGTTGTTAATTGGGTTGGCCAACAACCTTGGTCACACTCCCTCAACTGACGAGTTCCCTCGCAGCAAGCACATCCACATCTATTTGTGCGTTGGTTGGGTGGTCACTGATCTTTATTGCATAGATGGCGACTACACCCACAAACGGAAACATGTCACTCAACCCATAGCACGACCTCTACTATTCATTGTGACCAATCACGTCATTGTCTACTACTTAGCCATATGTGTCCATGTCAATCACCTTACTTCGGTCCCAAGCCATCCCCCGATCTATCTATGTCATCTATTGTAGTCAGCCACCTTTTTTTTATTTTCCCTCTCGGCCTGAATCCATAATTTGCTCAGCCCCCTGCATTGTCCTTCCTTTGTCGGCCTGCGACTTCTTCTTGTGACAACAATTGTCCCTGGTCTGATAGCCCTTGTCAGCCACCATTGGTTGTGTCCCCTAACCAATCCTTGTCATCACTCTGTTGATCTTTGCTACTTGCAGTTGTTAGGCCTAACAACCCTATCGACAACTGACCTAGTTTGCCAGCAGAGATTTTTGCACTAACTCTAATTGGTGGCTAGCATGTTAGCCACCACACCCCCCTCCCCCAAATCCCTTTCTTGGCAACCCATGAGGGTTAATCGATCATTGTTCCTCTAACAGTGACCAAATTCTGCAATTGGTCGAGTGGCTAGCATCCTTGTCGACCACTCACGCCTTTTTTTTCATTTATTTTAGCAACAAAAAAATTTGAATTCAACCCCAAAACATGTCTCCCATTGTATAGATTCCATACAACCTTAAATTTATTTTCGCTCTGTACATGATCAAACCTAATCCCCGCGATCCTATATGAGCATGATACCTTGAGATCGGTTCTCAGAGTTTACAACTATAATACCAAGTTAATTGTTCTACAAACTTAGCACCTGTAAAACGATTAACCTACCAAATTATAGATCTAGTGAATGAATGTAGAGCTAGACTCTTAACATTACTTAGCATAAGCAAAATATAACTGATCTCACACAAAATTTGTTGATTTCTGGTAGCATCATATGCACTCTAACCTCAATATTTTCCACGGAGGCTAGGACACATGCATTCCAAAAAACCCAGAAATCGTTTTGGGAAATTCCACTCGGAGGAGGTTATTAAAATTATTAATTATTTTTAATGGATGCCTACGTCTAAACTTAGGAAATTAAAATAATTAAAGGGTATGAATTAAACTGGATGTGAATCTTCTATAAAAAGACGAGGATCAAGTCAAGATGATCTGATTCATTGATTAGAATCTAATATGGGTTGTTGATAGATCAACGAGAAGAATATAAGAAGAGGCTTAATGCGCATTTGGAAAGCACATCGAGAGAGATCAAGAAATCGATTTTCTCAAGAGAACAGCGCAGTAGTTGCCAGAGAAGTCATCAAGGATATTTCTTCCAATGAGAGGCAAAGATAGTTCTCTGGTT
>APFE030468890.1:0-10477 GCA_000404065.3 Pinus taeda
CTTTCAATGTTACAATACATATTTATACATGCCGAAGCATCCAATACCATGGACTGAAAACCATCGCATCCAAAACCATGGACCGAAAACCATAGGTAGGTTTGCCCAACCTAATATAGGGTCCAAAAAAATTTTTCTCGGGGCGCTACCCTAAACCCCGTAGACGGGGGCTACCCACCCCACTCAAACCCCCCGGACAGGGGGGGCTGCCGCCCCCCCTGTGACCCCCTCGCTGCGCAACGAAGGTGGGGCTCCGCGCCCCCTCTAACCCCCCGGTTCACTACGTAGGTTAGTCGTGGAAAGAATATAACACAACCCAACATATCTTTCCTCAATTTTTTTCTCTTGTATCTCTATTATAGGCCATTTTTTCATATCTGGTCAATGGGCCTATCATCTTGATCAATCAACATCCTTTTACCCTTGTCATCATCCTTGAACAAAGCCCTAAGAATGACTCTCCCTAATCCCCAAATTTCTTCCTTTAACTTCATTTCAATTATTTTATGGCCCAACACACCCTACTGACCTAGGGACTAGCGTTCGCTAGAAGGTTGGCCCTCTTTGGACCTGCATTGATCACCAACAGGTTTCCCCATGCTAGGGGTGTGCTGATTCTATAAATTCAGGAAAAATATAAAGGATCCTAAAGCTTCCTCTTCCAGAAGCTTCTAGGAGTTGTTATAACTATTTACCTTGGATGAAAGTCTCGAATCCTATCCTATCCTACCTTGGAGATTTGACCCCTTATCCCTTGATCTCATTCTCCCATCAAGAGTGGATCTCAAGCCTAGATTTGTAAATGGATAATAAATCTTAACCTATTATACTCTTATATATTTTTTTTTCCATCCACAGGCTAGGGGTTGAATTTTGGAGATAGATTTTACCCTCATGTTGCTACTGCAAGAGTAATTATTCCATGCATTAGGGTGAAATAGGGGTACACATTGTGGCAAGGAAGGCCAAGTCAACTTGGAGGAGCTATTCTATAAGATCAACTCCTATAGTTGGTTGTAACTCTATCCATTTCTATTAATACAAAGAGTTCATTGTTTTCCTATATGTGATGTTATGTTTTCATGTATTTCAATTCCATGTTGATCCATTGAATAGAGTGATTGGATGATGCTACATAGATGTCGTATATCGTTGGCTTGTGTTGTTTGGTTGTACAGGTTCTAATTATAGCGACCAAATCTAGGATTAGAGCATATAATCCAAGAGAGGAGTGAAGCTTACAAAAGATTCTAAGCAGGCCTCAACCCATTGTCCATTAACTTTAACGAAAACATTAGCTTCTTTGATTTTTGTTGTTTTAGACTAGGCCATCGAGTCTAGGGAAGATACTTCTGTCCATAATCATAGATTATTTATAAAAAATTGGCAACCATACTAGGGAACGATGTAATACCTTGGTGGTTTCCTTGTCCTTAGTGCTTGTTCTACCTCTTCTTCAGACCTTCACTATATTATTCAATCAAGAATATACCTAGGAATACCTTTCATTGAGTTCCAATTGCAATTTCTGTGTCACTACCTTGCATCCCCTAATCAGGGCTCCCTCTAGGCTAGAGATAAGGTGTTGCATCTCCCCTGAGCCTTACCTGTGCCTGTGTTGCATAACACAGGTGCCCATCTAGCACATGTGTTGGCCCTTGTTCATGCAAAAATTTTCTTTTGTTTGATTTTTCTCTCTGTCCATCTTTGTTCTAGCTGCTCTTCCTTGATTCTTTGAGTGCCTTGTGGTCTCTCAAAAGCCTCCTTTTGGTTTGATTTTGGTTTTAGTGCCTTTGATAAGGATTTGTTTGATCATTGAGTACTTGAATTAATTGGTGTTGTAGTCATCATTCTAAAAAGTTTGCTTTTATCAGTGATTAGACATGCATCTTTGTTTTCATCATGTTTAAAAATTTAAGTAAAATTGAAAATAAAAATCTCTTTGCATTGACATATAGGGTTTGTGTGTGCATAAACTTTGGAGCAATTGTGTTTAAAGGGAATTACACTTGCCATATTCTTTTCTGCATTTTGTATGTTGCATACTCTTTATCTCTTCCCTTCTTTAGATAGATTTTCATTGAAAGTGAAAGATTTCATTTCTTCATGTTAGCTTGCATTTTAGGGAATTCAGGTGAAACTTGTGATGAGCCATAAAATTGAAACTTAATTGAAGATAAACATTAAAATTTACTGAATCAACCTAAGGAGAATTTGTAACATTAACACGAACATTTAGAGGTATAGGCTAGAGACGTTTTCTGGTGCCGTCAAATGTAGGAGTTATCATTATTTCCAACATTGTGTCCTGAGGGTGTTATCACGTTACACATACATAAGTGTATCGAATAATTCTTTGTGTACATCTGGGTATATTGGATGGCACTCCACGCATGATAAGTATATGGGAACACTCTCATCGAATGGTTACACATTAGACAACACTACTACGGACTACACTTCCATGTACTGTCGAGTATATTTTGGAATTCCACCATAGATTTCTATCCTCGCCATAGGTAACCGAGTCAGCCGCCTTGTATATCGTGATACAATAAACATAAAATTAGGGGGGATTTCTTTCATGTACGTTAAGTCCTTGGTTCTCCAAGGTGTATATGGCAGTTCATGGTTTCTTGGTAAACCTTTATGCCTAGTTTTACCCCTTTATTTATTTATTTTTTGTGTTAATTGTTAAAAATTATTAATCCAATGTGGAAGAACAAACACCTACCCTCCGTCATTGACGTAGAATGCAAAGCAAGCCTCCTTTTCCACCAGAGGCAACTCCTAGCCATCATCAGAAGCATAAGAAAATGAAAACTACTAAATCAGTAACTTCGAGGACTACTTCTAGTCATCCTCCTGAAATTGATCCACCAGAGTCATCCTTCCCTTTGAGTATTGAGCCCAATATTACATCTTCTCTTGCTGGTGAATATGACACAATCGAAACATAAGTACTTGAACCCTTATTTCTTGATGTTATTGAGCCTAAATTTACTGAATCAAACACCTTATTACCTAACGTTACTCAACTTGAGGTACCTCAACCATATTCACCTATTACTTCAGGACCTTCCTCATCTCTTCCATTGTCTCAGACAAACCACCAATTATATATCTTGGACCTGACGATGAACCTCTTCCACGTAGCCTTGAGAGTATTGAAGAGATCCTAGAGGAAGAACCTTGTCCCTCTTCTCCTGTTCATTTGAGAGGGTTTCATCTTTATCAGGATTATACTCTTCCTCCTCTTCAAATTGTATCTCAAGTTCCTTTATCCAATTCCCTTCCTTTTAGTTCACCAATGAGTTTCTAGGGGAAATCATCTTTGGTATAGATAACCATGACTAAATCTGCTATGATTTCCCAGCATGTACCTACTAGTATGGATGAGACATCAAATGTGTCTTCCTCATCCATGTTCATGACATCACTAGAGACACATCTGTATGGTGGCCCATCCATCCCACCTGGTTATTAGTCGTTGTTTGGTACCTTCTCTGGTGCAACATCCAGTGCTTGGACCTCTCCCATGACATTTATTTCTAGAATTCCATCTAGAACTTATCTAATGAGCACTATATATTCTGCACCTTCTCCTCTACCTACACCTATAGTTGAACAGTAAGTTGGTCCTTATGTTAGTGGACACCTTCAACAACCCAATTCTCCTTATGTTGGGTACCCTTCATCTAGTGGTAAGTTGCCTCCATCATTCCCTCCTCCTTTGGCATGGGGAAACCTATGATTGGTATACCACATGTTAGTGCTCAGCCTTTATTGAATCCTCCTTATCCTGGTTTGATTGCTAATGTTTGCAACTCTACTTTTCCCATCCAATCTAGTTCGATTATGAGTACATCTATATATTCTCAACCTATACCATCTGCACCCCAGATTCCTACCTATGAATATATGCCTCAACAAGCTCAAATCAATGTAATCCAACCTTTACAAGCTACCGCTATGGCTCAATCTATTACAATTCTGGTACTTACCATGTCTTGAATACTCAACCTTTGTAAGGTACCTTATAGTCTCAAATGCTTGAACAAGGTATCCATCAAATCCCAGTATGACAAAAAACATATGGTATGGCTCAACCTCCACGTACTCCAACTTACGTTTGAATGATGCAAAATCCAATAGGGAAATAGTATCAACCTTTTCAAGGTATCCCTCAAGTACCTTATCAAGGCTAGCAAATCCAAACCCAACCACTTCTGCATTTGCAAGGCTATCCTGGATCTGCACAACAAGAATATGCATATAATGGTTAACAAAATCCTCCCTATCCTGGTACCCAGGTTCCTCTTTATCATATCCCTTCGTATCATGGAACATAAATACTTGTTGCTTATGTCTTTCCATCTTATGTAGGCTATCCTCCTTTGGATTTTAACAAGTAGTTTCCGTTTGTGGACACTCTTGAATTGCTAGACTTGACTCTGCTCATGAATGATCCCATCGCTCATTCTGGTGGTCGATAATTCCTACTAAATTGCCTTATCATATCCCAAAATTCAATGGGAATCCTGGAGAAGACCCTTCCACACATGTGACAACCTATCATTTGTGGTTTTCTTCGAGTTCCCTTAATGATGAGTCCATTCAATTGTGTCGTTTCCAACATATGCTTATAGGTTCCGAAGCTAAATGGTATATTGAATTACCTAGAGCTTCATTCCATGATTTCAGTTCCTTAGCCACTATGTTCCTAACACATTTCCAGTTACCCATACGATATGATATTGTAACGAAAATTTTGACCAATTTCAAGAAGAATACTGATACTCACATTTCAGATCATATTCATGAGTGGCAATGCCATCGTCGATAGGTTAAAATATATGTTCCCGATAAATTCTTAGAAGAATGGTTCATTAAATATCTATGGCCATCAATGATAGAAGATGTAGCTAAGGGTGGAGTGGTGACTGAAGACCAAGTGATTTCTCATGCCCAATTTTTGGATCTCATTTATACACAATCTGGCATGCTTTATGAGAAAATACCAAACACTTTGCAACCCTCAAACATTGTTGCTCAACCTCCTAGTAAATAATCACATTCTAATGATAGCATGATTGGTTCTGCCAACTCACAGTCTAAGAGTAAACCATCCAATGTTGCTCTTATGACTTCTCAAAACCCCCCATCCAATCCTCTTATGGCTTCTACTTTTGATATTAATTTCATTTGGTCCAATAAAGGCAAATCTCAACAGTAACCAGGAAGTAAGAAGAAAGGTAAATACAAGAATATGAAAGATTCTCATCTGTGGGATAAACAATTTTATTAGTCCTCTGATGAGAAACGAAAGCATCACTATCCATGTTTGATCTATAACGAGGGTCACTTCAATCGTGATTGTCCTCACTAGGTGGACGTGAACCAATTTTTGAAATATTCTACTTCACCCGTTGTGTTGATCGACCCATTTCCCAATTAGGAGACTCACATGGTTGCTCGGGACCCTACTTCCACTAACTTAGTTTTAATGCTTTCCTCCGCAAAGCCTAAATATTATATTATGGTGGCTACCCAAAGTAAACACTATGGTAGTGTGAATCCTCTAAACAGACAGGAAACAGATCAACCTAATAGTTCAACAACATCTCCATCAGATCCTAATCTGTCTACAATTGCTACGAAATTAACAATTAAGCCTTCGAAGGGAACTATTCATAAATTTTCTTTCAACCCTCATGCGAGAGATTCTAAAAATTATAATGTAGTTGAGGACCTGGCTTAGTTTCCTTTAGCTATGTCCACTCTTGAGGTGTTGGAAAATTGTCCTTCCTAGATTAAGGTTTTTCTTTCTTCTATCGGATGTATTGATCCTTTAGATTCTAGCCTAATCGTTTTCAATCATGAGAACTATTCACCTCAACATCTGGCTCAGCTGGCTTTTATGATCCAGGTTGTCGTTCATGGTAATAACATCCATCGTTCTATTTTCGATGAGGGAGCCTCAACCTCTATTATGCCTTTGTCCTGCTGAAAGGAAATTGGTTCTCCTCAATTGAGTTAGTCATTGACCACCTTGACGGATTTCAATGGACGAACATATAAACCTTGCAGTATTTTGAACTCTTTGCAAGTAGAATTAGGAGCCAAATTTGTATCCATAAAAGTCAAATTTATTGATAGACCGCTTGACTATAATATTCTATTGGGTCGCACGTGGGTTTATGCCATGGTTTCTATCGTTTCGACTTATTTTTGAAATGATCGCCTTTCCCCATAAAGGTGGGATCGTAACCATAGATAAACTCACTTTTTTTCCTCTAATTTTCAACTTACAGGAAGTGTCCCTCTTGTAGGGGAAACTCTACACCCTTACCAGCATGTCGGGGTTAGACAACTTAAGGATTCCTCTCTCATGGGAAATTTTCACTTCCTCCTCGTTCGCTTCCCAACAACTCCCCTTCTATTTCTTATATTAATATGATATCATCTTCTACCATTCCAACTGATCCTTGGATTGTACCAGATGAAACTAGCATTGATAGTTTTGGTGACTGAATGTTGCTTAGCCCCATTGATCTAGATTATGAAGCCATCTATTCGGCTTGTGTGGCTTGTTCCAAACTCTCTTTGTCGATTAATTGGATCAATCATGCATTGGATTATGGAACACCCTATGATTATTTCTCTTGCATGTTCCCTACTAATGAGAGCATAATGGAGATCATGATGCCAGACAATGCATCGTGGGATGATTATCACCATCGTTCCTCCTTACTAGATTCCATTAAGGATAATATTAGTGACTTATATCTACCCAATATCATCGAGTTTTCTACAAGTTCCATTTCCATTCATGAAGTCAATTCTGAAAAGAACCTCTTGAACTTCGAAGAGACAATACCTATTGATATCTCAGTTAAACCAAGTATTGTTGAGAATCTACACATCGGTTCATATTTCTCTCTGGATGAGATTAAGACCTATAAAGCCCTATTTTAGGAGTTTTGAGATGTCATTTCCTCCTCTTATGAGGAAATTCTAGGTACCAATCCAGATATAGTGGTGCATGAAATTAAAAGGTATCCTAATGTTAAACCAGTCTGGCAGTGCCTCTGTCTGGTCCATCTCAAGAAGGTTGTCACAATTAAAGCTGAAGTTGAAAAACTTCTATGTCTAGGTTTCATCTACCACGTTCCTTTGACTGATTAGGTGTCAAATATTGTTCCTATCATGTAGAAACATGGAACAATCTGTGTATGTGTCGATTATCAGGGTATAAATCATATTTGTCCAAAGGACAATTACCCGACTCCATTCATCGACCAAATTTTTTATGTTTGTGTCGGTTGTGAGATATATTCATTTATGGATGGTTTTTCTAGCTATAATCAAATCAATATTCTCCTGGCAGATCAACCTAAAACTACATTTATCTATCCCCGGGGTAGATTTTCTTACCAAAAACTCCCTTTTGGCTTAAATAACATTAGGGCTACATTTCAAAGGGTGATGGATTATTCCTTCCACGACATCAAACATATCATGAAACCTTACTTGGACGATCTCCCTTCTCACTCTAAACATCAAGCTAATCACCCTATGCATCTTAGGGCCATCTTCTTAGGATGTAGACATTATAATATTTGACTTAATCCTGAAAAATGGGCATTATGCTTTATTTGTAGTCGAATTCTTGGTTTTTTCAATTCAAAACATGGAATTCATATTGATCCTTTGAAATTTCAGGCGATCACCGATTTTCCTGTGCATTCTTCGTTAGTTTAGCTTTAACAACTCCCAGGGAGGGCTAACTTTTTGTGGAGGTTTGTCCCTAATTATTTTGAGTTGACCAAAGGATTAACTCACCTACTTACGAAAGGGTTTCCCTTCGATTGGGACAACGTTGCTCAATAGATGTTTGATGCCTTGAAAGATGTACTAGTTCGAGTATCTCTATTATATCCCCCTAATTATCAGCGCAATTATTTCCTGTATCTTGTTGCTGCAGTTACTACCATAGCAATGGTATTGGTCCAGGAAGACAATGTAGGGACTGAGCATTCGATATATTATTTGAGTCAGAATATTAATGATATTGAAATCAAGTACACCTGTGTAGAAAATTTAGCTTTTGCGATCGTTCAAGTTGTCCAAAGGTTTCACCATTGTGTATTGCTCTGGAAAACTACAATTGTTTTAGATCGCAATCCTATGACATATATTTTGTCACATCAATTGTTCGAGGGGGAATACTCCCAATGGATCATCATCCTACAAGAGTTTGATTTGGTATTCATCAAATCCAAGTCTAAGAAATCCTTAGTTTTCGCTAAGCTAATATGCGACATTCCCTTTGCCGATTCTGAATCGACATCTCAAGATTCCATTCTAGACTATTCATTATTTCTGATATTGTCATCTGACCCATGGTATGGAGACATTATGATATATCTCCAGACAAAGACTTTCTGGTCTGACACCTCTCGCTCTAAACATCGATGTATTGGATACCAAGCCAAGAATTACATCATCATCACCGACACTCTTTACCGTTGTGGTATCGATATGGTTTTCTGAAGGTTCCTCACCCATGAGGAGGTTGAGAAAGTCCTTAATAAATGCCACTTAGGGGAATGTGGTGGCTATTTGTCTGGTTATGCCATTGCACAAAAGATCCTACATGATGGTTAGTTTTGGCCCACCATATTTTGCAATTGTATTCTCACTATCCAAAAGTGTCATGCATGCCAGATTTATGATCGTAAGACCCGTGCTTCGTTCACTCCTTTGGATCTTGTTATCATTGTAGGATCTTTTGTGAAATGGGGTATCGATTTCATGACATATAACCCTCACTCGGCCAAGGGGCATGACTACATCATCGTAGCAGTAGATTATTTTACTAAATGGGACGAGACGATGCCTACATTTAACAATATTGGTGAAGAACTGAATATTTTTTCTTTAATCATGTCATTTCATGGTTTGATGTTCCACAAGCCATAGTTACGAACCATGGGAAACATTTTCGCAATCACATGATGTTTGAACTAACTACCAAGTTGGCGCTCTCCCACGAAAGTTCCACTCCCTACTACCCTCAGGCTAATGGGTAAGCTGAGGCTATCAACAAATTTCTCAAAATGATGCTTCAACAAATGATAGGGATCCATCGATCAGATTAGAATTTGATTATTTATGCTACTTTGTGGGCATACCGAACCTCTGTTAGGATTCAGGACTGCTACCAGATTTACATTGTTCCAATTGGTTTATGGCCTAGAAGCAATCCTTCCAATTGAATGTGAGATTTCGTCATTGAAATTGGTTGTAGAACTTCTTCCTGCAACTTCTGTTGAAGAGGAATGTCTCTTACATTTGAGACGCTTACATGGGACTCGGTGAGATGTCCTCGTGGCTAATGAAGCCTATAAGAAACATGTCAAGGTGCAATATGACAAAAGTGTCAAGCCTCGTGTCTTCTTGGAAGGAGACCTTGTCCTGCTATATGATTAGGAGTTTGAAAAATTAGGACTAGGAAAGTTCCAACCCATGTGGCTAGGTCCATATATTTTCAAGCGTGTTCTTGCTAAAGGGGCTTATGAGCTAGTCGATTTTGATGGAGTTCCACTGGTGTAGCCTAGAAATGGGATGTACCTTAAGAAATACTATGCCTGATTTATTGCATAGTACACTGTGTACATAATATATATAGGTGTGTTGAGTGTGTTTGCAATGTGTATCTTTAGAGTTTCCTATGGTTTCTGTTGATCTCGTTTACATTTGGTTTGCAGATGTCAGCATCCCTTGAACCATACGTTGGTTATATTGATGGTGCTAGTCATAGTACTTAGAACCTATCCTCCATAGCATGGGATATCTTTGCTCCAGATGGTGAGTTAGTGACTCTACAAGGGATTTGTATCGGTCTCTCTACCAAAAACATTGCTAAGTATAGCATAGTGGTTGAGCTATTGTTTGAGGCTATTTCACATGGTATCTGTTGTTTAATCATTAGACCTGACTCAAAGCTTGTAGTACTACAATTGACTAATTTTTATTTTGTTAGAAGTCCAACCATACTTCGCATGTTCTTAAGGGTTCACCTTCTAGAAAGACACTTTGATTTCATCCGATATCAACGCATTTCTAGAAATCTAAATACATTGATAGATGCATTGGCTAATCATATTTTAGATAGACATTTGCAACATATGTAAATAAATTTCAATACACATCACATCCATTGAAAGTGATAATATAAAGATAGAAAAACAAAACATATTTTTATATAAAAAGTTTAGTTTTACAAAATTTGTGCCTGGGACACATATGGGCACATGACCCATAATATCAAAAACTACATGCAAATACGCCTAATAGACTTATTATAGTGCTCATGGTAACTGTCATGCGGAAAGAGTTAATCTTGCGGACAAAACCAACCTCCCTAGAAGCCTAAGACTTTCTAGTGACAAACAAGACAATTAAGAGCAAT
>APFE030468893.1:0-17674 GCA_000404065.3 Pinus taeda
CTGAGATTCTCAGATATGGTGATTTTGTAGAGTTGTGCTACGATGCGTTTGATAGTGAACTTTTGATGAATGGTTATGGTGGGGCTAAGTATAGTCCTGATAAATTGTTCGACAGCTGTGAAATGGCCGGTGATTCCCAGTATTACCCCAAGGGCTATAAAGTGACCAAATATTTGTATGCGGACACAGATATCTTAGGGAGGAAAATAGAGCAATCTGTGTGGATTGGGTTTATTGCAGTTTGCACAGATACTCAAGAGATACGAAGACTAGGACGGCGGGATATTGTAGTAGCGTGGAGAGGAACCCAAACGGCTCAGGAATGGATAGAGGACGCAAGAGATATTTTAGTTCCTGCCAGATTATCAATTACTCCTCTCAAACACAAGCGCATCGGAGCCGGATTATCGTCTACTGCTCCTTTCAACGACAACGGCGTCCGAGTGGAGGAGGGATTTTTAAGCTGTTACACTTCTCATGGAGACAATTCAATATCTGCAAGAGATACTGTTATTTCAGAAATTTTAAGACTGGTAGATGAATACAAGGAAGAAAGTTTGAGCGTAACTTTAACTGGACACAGCTTAGGAGCTGCTCTCGCAACCTTAAGCTCATATGACGTTAAGAGAAACCTTAACGCAAATTTGCCGGGACAGCCTATACCTGTGACTGTGTTTACATTCGCGAGCCCACGCGTTGGGAATAGGGCATTCGCCCTGCGAATGGCGGAGGTGGGAGTGAAGGTGTTGCGGTTGGTGAACAAGAACGATATTGTTCCCAAAGTTCCTGGACTTGTTTTCAACGAGAACTGCTGGACATGGTTGAGTCAAATGTTGGATTGGTTTCCCTGGACATATTTTCACGTGGGCGTGAAAATTGTTTTGAATAATAACGACTCTCCCATTCTGAAAGAGCTCCATAATCTTGATCCTGCTTACGCCCACAGTTTAAAGAATTATCTTCATCTAATTGACGGTTATGTCGAGAACGGCAAACCTTTCAAAAGTTCAGGGAATAGAGACCCTGCTCCGGTTGCTGCGACTTACTGATAGAAGATCCTAGAATTTCACTTTTGGTGGCAGCACCTGCACCAACACCAGCAACACAAGCAGAACAAGAACTAATAAGATGACTGATTGACTCCTCCGAAGCCCCCGTGAACCAGCAAGATCACTGACTGAATTTTTTCTAAGGCTTTATTATCACCGTGGGCATTCTTCGAGCAAATCATGTGATGTGCTCTTTTTGAGCCAATCATGTGACCAGCACAAGTGGTTGTATTATATGACTACCTAGAACCCTCTATCAGAAGCTAACCCTTTTCTCTTTTATCAATTAACATGTAATAAAATGATTCTGACCTATTTCATTATGGAAGTGCTAAGGATAAATGTTGAGATGCCATGTGTCACGCCCCCGCTACTTTTTTTCGTTTGGCAGGGGGTGTGGCACCACCTTTGTTGGGTTTGGGCAAAGTGGACTACGCCTTTCCACGACTTCTAATGCCAACTTAATCTTTAAACCGTGTTAAGCATATAATTATCCATTGTTAACTCTTTACTTATAACCAACACATAGATGTATAATTAACAGCATTCTAACCTTTGTTATTATATTGTTAACTTATATCATCATCGTTCAGCAGTAAACGTAAACAGCAACAATAATCCACATGATACAATTAACACAATGTGAACGGGTGGGCGCCAACTCCAACCGAGTTGCGCCCAAACTGTTTAAACAATTTTAACTATGTCAATTTACAATTTTACAATGTGTGTGCCTCGTCGGACATCACAACCTGTACATGAACAATCGGCCTGCACGATCCTTCGATCGTTTACCCCTACCCGCTGTTGGGTGTTCACTAGACCCAACCAACCGTTCAAAACCGATCCGCAGATCGTTCACCAGACCCATGGCCTGTCCCCACTACCGCAGTCGTTTCACCATTTACGTCGACCCTCTTTTGCGCGCTATGGCGCCTTCGTTCGACAGGCCAACGCCCTGCCTCGTTCAGAACTTCCGTCGCTGCCCGTAGGTGTATTCCACCCGATTCGTTCAACCTGTTCGTTCAACCCGTTCGCCAACCAAACTACCTTTGACCGATCCCGAAGTCTGCCCTTCACATCGTCGCACTACTGTTGTGTGTAGAGCTATTCACTGATTTGACCAAGACCAAATGGTTAGATTGAATGATCGAACTCCACTTGATTTGATGCCTTCTCCACTTGTGATGCACCTCCATTTATACGAACCCACCGCCAAGTTGGAAGGGGCGTCGGTTCACAAGCCAACCCCCAAATATCGTTCAATTAATTCGTTCAGCGCCCCCAGCCGACTTGACCAAAACCGAACCGTCATGTGTGTCGTTTCTTTGCGGGTCGGCCTTTGTGCACAAGGCCGCCCACGGAAAGAGACGTATAAGCTACGTTCAACACTTCGCCTACTCAACCCGTATGTGTCCCCGTCGTCCGCTATTACTGTCGTCCGATTTGCCGAGTCCCCCATCGTGTCTTTCTGTCCACTGTTGCGCGCGCCCACACTTGGTTTGTTTTCCCGTCGTGTCTGCCACCCATTCATTCACCCACTCGTTCAGACTGTCGAATGACCCGGGCGTATGCGCCTATGTTCATTCGGGCGTTCTCATGCCACTTTCGTCGCATCGGTCATGCCCCTTCTCGTGTCAAGTCTTCAAACGGATGTCGGGCGGGTAGTCGTTCCACCGTCGTTTGGGTCGCCCGTCGTCGTGCGGAGCGCCCGGTCCTCCGGTCGTTACATCCTCCCCCACCTTATTCCGTTGTCGTCCCGACAACCTCCACACCACCGTGCCCTCTTCGGTCCTCCATACGAAGTCGCCCTCCCGTTTCGTAATCCTGTGCACTCTACGGGAGTATGTATCCCATACTACATCAAGTCGAATATTAGACATCGACCAGGCTTCTTAATGCTTCAGACCTCCAAGTCACCATGTGTGGACCTCGGCGCAAGTGTTGTGTGAACACTTACTGTTTCGGTCCTCGGCTCAGGCTTGTGGGGTACCCCACTTTTCTGCTGCCTATAGGACCAACCTGCCCAATCACCTTACGGACTCACTGCCTTGAGCAGCCAACAGTGAGCCCGGGCCCCTGTTTCATCTAAGCAACCCCTGAGGGAGGTGAGTCTGGTGGCTCACCCTCGTTCATCAATTTTGTTCCGCTGTTCAGATCTTCTTCTATCTTCAAATGCCGGGAATACTTCCTCCGAGTCTCCCTCCATGTTTTCACTCTTTTCTGTATATCGGGCCGATGCCGTGTCGCTAGATCTGTGCGACCTGCCCCCATCTCCCTATTCTGTCTTTCCACTTGTTCCCGGTGTGGCTCCCGATCTCCCACTCGGGTCTCCGGTCTTACCCACACACTATTCTGTCCTTCTTTCTACCAGCTCCAACCGCTTTGACAGATTCCTAATTCTGTTCGAAAGGGACCGAGTTGTCGGGTCTTGTCCTGTGGTTAGTCCTCTCCCTCTGGAAGGACAAACTTTCTTTGTGTGGAGTCTTCTGCAATGCCAGCAACTTATGGTCGTTCTCTCCTTAATTTCACTTGGTTCTGAAGAACTTCGTTCGATCTGTTTCCCCATCATGGTCATCCATAGTATGACCATCCCTAGCATAGACAAAATGGTTCTGCCTCTCTCTGCATATGATTCACCTATCAGATGTCCGTATGATGTCCTTGTATCCTCGTCATGAGGTCTCTCCCCAAGAGCACCTTCATCTGTATATGTGTGCCATTTGCCTGAGTGCCCTTCAACTTGATCGAGTTCAAGTTCGTCCTCAGTCGTCGGCACATAGATAATCTCCTTAGTCACAAAAACTTCCTCCTCTTTATTTGTACACTTAGTATTTGTCTCTTGTTCCCTTGTCCAACTGACCTGAAAAAGTTTCTCAACCTCTCTTCTTACGGTCGCAAGCTCTTCATAATCGGTCATGTCTCGTATTATCATGTGGGCATCGTCGCCCCTCCACGTCGCCAAGCAATCCGGTTCTCATCCAACTTGTGTGCCCTCCAGTTTCGGTTCCACTGAATCTTCATCATCAAGAGTGCCCTCAATGTTAGTGACCTCTTCTCCCCATGTCGACAAGCCACACAACCCTGGTTCCGCTTGATTATCTCCAAGTCTTACCTCCGTCGTTTCGACACATGATTCTTTGATGTAAGAATCCTCCCATGTTGTTAGACTGTGCGTCTCTGTCTCAACCTGCTTAAATTCAAGTGTGTCCACCTTCATTCCTCCCTCGTCGCATAGTTCTGAGCGGCATGCCTTGGGTTCTTCTTGAATATTTTCAGGTCCGACCTCTGCCACAGTAACATCTTCAACATTTTTGGTCAATATGGTTTCCTCCCTCGGACTAGTAACTTCATCTATTATGTAGCCGAACTGAAGAAGTCCTTCTCGTCCAATCATCACATCCACGTCCTCGATATCTGTCACCTCGAAGTTCATCAGCCCTCGGCGTCCGTCCATTCGAATGTGTGAGGAGGAAAGCCTGCTACGTAGTATCAGGTGGCCCAAAACCCTAGTGCTACCAAAACCCTTGTATAGTGCCAGAGTGTTTGATTTGCTCATTTTTTTAAGCATTTTGGACTACAGATTTTGAATATAGCATTTTAAATATACTATTTTTATTTTAAAATTTAAAATAAATTTTTTCATTTTTTAAACAAAATTATTTATTTTTTTAATAGGCTAAGAGGCGTTTGCGAGGCCAATATGCTAGGCATAACATAACATAATGTGATAATGTAATGCAAATATTTTGACTCATTTAAAATAAAAAACAAAATAAAATATGATAGATATGTGTAACTTAATGTAAATTAATCTAATTTAAACATATTAACTGGGTGAAAATAAAATAAAAATAACCTTACAAAATTAAATAAATAAATAAATAGAAGGACTGATGGTATTGACCCAGGGTGCTAAGAATCCATGGTATCGACCCATGGTATTCATGTGTAATATAACTTATTTAAGGGGGAAATTAAACTTTCTAAGATGCATCTTAGCTTCATGTTATATTTAGATACATAATTAGCTTTAGAAAATGACGGCATGAAATGCATGTAGATTGTAAAGGTAAATTTCTTTAAAGATATGTTCGTGTTGGGAAATTGATATGTTTGGCGGCCCTGCCATATTTTTTTACGCTTTGTTTCTATTATTGAGTGGATGAATACATAATGTGTATATATGTGTAAGAGCATCAAAGTTCTGCATTTCATTTGTTGGTTAGGACCCTTCATCTAAACTCATAACCTGTAACGGCTGTCCGTTACAGTAGCTACTTCTTCATTCTAATGGATTCTTTGATAATCACTGTAATATAATAATTATAATATATTCTTTTGATTTATGTCTAATAATAATTATAAGTGAATAATCTTAGCCATGAAAGTGACCTCCGGTGAGTGGAGGAGGTGGGGAAATATTAGGTAAAATGTAATTATCACATTTTACTAATATTTTTGCCTACCCCCATCCAATTTTACTAGTTTATATTGTGTAAAACATAATAGTATAATATTACATTTCATCAAGTATTTACCTAAAATAGTCCACTTTTATTGTAAATTTTCATCATATTTGATTGAAGTTTAAAAGTAAACAAAATTAATTACAAAATTAAGTTACAAACATAAAATTTTCACTTTTAGAGGTCCCAATCATAAAAATCAATATTTTAATTTCTCAAAAGCCTATAAAAATTAATTCAGTTTTTACCATTTGAGAGCAGATAAAAGAGACATTTTTACCAACGAACTTCCGAGACTAATTCTGAGCCAACTTGTGGATGAAATTGTGTACCATTTCCTCTATGTGATAGATCTCGTGATGATCTATCTTTTCATCTGTTCACATTTTCATTTTAGGCTTGGAATTATTTTTTGGAGAGATTTTGTCAATAAATGTTCCCTTGGCCCTGCACGAGGCCCTGCACGAGCTATCTCCATCAGGCTAGTGTACACCGACAATTTTTTAGACACAGAAAAGTGCAACCTGTTTGGAAAAATTCCTGTAAGCTATGCAATTGCACCCTATTTATAAAACACTGGCAACATAGACACCAAGACTTTTTAAAAGAATCAAGATAAACCCGAAAAAATGAGTGATTTGGCTTCAAGATTGATTCTAACTACTTATAAATGTTATTTCATGTCTATTGATTATTCCAAAATGGAATGCAAGGAGAGATAACATGAAGCCATTGATTTAGCAACTTTAGCAAATCCAACTACTTTGCAGTCTTTGAGAACCTATGGCCTTTTGAAAATTTGGCCCTTTCCTATGATGAAAGCTCGGGTAGATCTAATCACATGGTTGGTAAGGACATAGAATGTCCAGGAACAATGATTTGTGATTAGAGATCATCGTGTTACCATTGATGTTGATGACATCCACTTCTTGACTGGGATTTCTTGTAGAGGAGATGATATTTCTTTATTTGGTTAGAGAAGAGATAGAAACACTATTGATGGGAACTACAATGTTTTTGTGGGAGTGCACAACTCAAGGATGGAAGGATTTACATTCAGACCATTAGGATCCTGCCCTAGAGGACCATAATTTTTAATATCTTCAAATTGTGTGGCAGCACAACTCTTCATTTGACCACACAGGCATAGATGTAGACTTCCATGGAATGTTCGGAATCCACAGTATTTAACTGGTCCGAGGTAGTGGTTATGAACATGAAAGGATGGTTAACCACATGAAAAAATGAAAAACTGAAGAACTTTGGTTATGATCAAATTTTGGTTGCTTTTTCCCTAGAGAGGATTCCACTCCTTTGGCAAGAGAAAATTTTAGCAGCTGAGGGAGGTCCCAAAGATCCACGTATGCTGAGATGGGCCTCACTTATGGCACGTCATGGAGGTGATGGACTGGTGGTGAGATATACCCCCTATTTTTTTTCTGGTTGGGTCAAAAAATCATTTCTATTGAGGACTTACCATATGTGGTGATGGATTACATAGGTGACCCTGATATCCCACATCCAACAGCAGTATAGTGGGGTGACCTATGTAATAATTTCTCATTTTCATATGTTTTTTTTTTAAATTTTAATATTTTATGTGTTTTTATCTTCAAAGGCTAATTATCTGAAATGCATATGCAGATGTGGGCCTAATCTGACCAGCGAGACTAAGACACTTTGACAGGCAAGGTGGGGAGCCTATAACAGTTGCAACAACTAATCTAGCTGTAGTGGAGGCATTAACAAAGCTAGAACACAACCTCGAGAGGTTGAATTTAGACATCCCATAAACTAGGGTAGATGATATACCTCTTTGATACCAACGACACATGGTTGGAATTCTAGGACCGCTCAAGCAATTGTTGTGTCGGGTTGACTGTGCCATAGTTTTCTATCATGAGCATCATCATGCTTAGTTGTTTAGTTTTTTGGGTCACATTTTGATTTTTGTATTGACATATTCGGATAATAAATGCCACGGGGCCTTATTTCTTCTGATGACATTTTGGTATGATGTACTTTTATACAAACTTTATACTAATGAAGATTACTACTTTGATTACAACTTAAATTTGATTAGTATGTGGATGAATATTTTTTTAATTTATAAATGTAACAAATGTCTATTCAACACACGATTAGCTATTGCATCAGTTTATATGTTCGAATTTCTTGCAATGTGTTGATATTTATTGTAATCAAACTGCCTTTCCAAAAGACAGACCTGTAAAGAAATTCTTAACATTGATGAACTTCTTACTGCGTATGGTAGAGATGTAATCCTTAACATTTGATCCTATATAATAGAAGAGATCTAGTCCTCTCCAAATCGCGAGAGAGTTGTCAATTAAAATTCTTATATCACTTTTTCGAGCACAACTGAAACTTTGACGGATACGTCCGTACCTAGGTTGGAATTATAACTCGAATCTAATTTCGTCCTCGAGGACTGTTAGGTAAATAGTTCCAAGTCAATGCCAATTTGTAGCCTCGTGTGTCCCACCCATGTGGGAAGTCGGAATGTTGGGTAATGAATTCTACGTAAATGTCAATATTGTTTTTGCAACCATGTCAAATTTTATGACGACTCGTCGCCGCGCCTTCCTAAGAATCACTATTATGAGGATGGCATACATATGAGGGCTCAGTTTGTGTGGGGTCCATTTTCTAATAGTTTTAATCCAAAAAAAAGTCTTATTAGTTAGAGTTACACAGAGATTTAGACTTTTATGTTTATGAATAAGGTTTTGAAAATTTTATTTTAATTATCAATAATTATTAAGTGAATGTAGAGATTTAATTTCAATAATATTCTAGAATCTTCTTAACTAGTAGTATACACAAATCAAAAGCATAAACAAGTGTTATTCTAAGTGAAGTCATTATTTCATCTAACATTACCAAAAAAAAACTTTAAAGACTTGGATAAGAACATTTTTTTTCATTTTATATCAAATTGATTAATTGTAATTAAGTCAACAAGTCTCTCTATTTAGGAATACGGATTTTATAATTTATTTTGATTAACACATAATATCTTAGAATATTCATAATAGTATACACAAATCAAACTTTGATATTTATCTCCAAATTAGTTGTGTCATTGTTTTCATTTTAATTCAATTGATTAATTTTAAAAAAAATGATGTAAATAAGTTTCATGTGAAGTGAGTTCTGGTTTAATAATCTTGTTCCATTTTCAGGAAACTTTACTAGGGAAAAAAATCATGGGGATGATGGGAGATGTTATTGCCTTGCACTAAATGGGGGAGTTTCCATTCTGTAGGAGTTATAAAACAGAAAACTAAAAGACACGGTAAGAGACATGGGAACATTGAAGGGAGACTAAGGTAATGTTATCCCTTGATAAGCTATATATTCATATTCTTTTTATATTGCTCATATTTGTAAAGTTTTATATTGTTAAAATATTTTTTATGTAGACTAATTTTGGATGATTGTTTGTAATCATAAAGTCGGGATTTCCCCCTAGGTGGCTGAATGCCCCAAGTAGTATTAAAATTGATGTTGTACAAGTTGATGAATATGGGGCGAATATTGAAGATCAAGTCCATGATCTTATAGAAGAAGATGACAATAATAACATAGATCAACATAGTGGGACAAATGAATTGCTCCAAGACTTGTTCGCTTCACCTGTCAATGATAAGGATGAGGACAATGCTTTTATCTTTTATGTATGTCTAATAGAAAAAGCAATGACAACACTTTATGAAGGCTCAAGAACAAATATTCTCTGCTACATTATTTCCGTTGAACTTAAAGGTTTTGAATGGTTTGTCAAACTCTTATATGACACAGATCCTAAGGTATGTAGTATGTTCCCATATTATATGTTCCCTCGGCCCTACGCTAGTCGTCACCATCGGGATAGTGCGGGCTAATAATTTTTTACACCCAGAAAAGTGCAACCTATGCAAAAATATTCTTATAAACCCATGAAGTTGCGGCCTATTTATAAAAGACCTGAAACGCAAAGACCGAGACTTTCTAAAACAAACAAAATAAACCCCAAAAAAATGAGCGACTTGGCTTCAAGATTGATTCTAACTCCTTTGAAATGTTATTTCATGTCTATGGATTATTCCAAAATGGAATGGAGGGAGAGAGAGCATCAAGCCATTGATTTAGCAGCTTTAGCAAATCCAACTACTTTGCAGTCTTTGAGAACCTATGGCCTATTGAAAATCTAGCTCCTTCCTAGGATGAAAGCTCAAGTAAATCTAATGACATGGTTGGTAAGGACCTAGGATGTCCACGAACAAAGGTATGTGATCAGAGATCATCATGTTACCATTGATTTTGATGACATCTACTTCTTGACTGGGATTTCTCGTAGAGGAGATGGTATTTCTTTATTTGGGCAAAGAACAGATGGAGACACTATTGATGGGCACCTACGACATTCTTGTGGGAGCGTACAACTCAAGGATGGCAGGATTGACATTCAAACCATTAGGATCCTGCCTTTGAGGACCATAGTTTTTACCGTCATCAAATTGTGTGGCAACACAACTCTTCATTTGACCACACGGGCATAGATGTAGACTGCCATATAATGTTGGGAATACATGGTATTTAACCAGTCCGAGGTAGTGGTTATGAACATGAAAGGATAGCTAACCAGATGCAAAAATGACAAACTAAAGAACTTCGGTTATGGTGCAATTTTGGTTGCTTTTTCCCTAGAGAGGATTCCACTCCTTCGGCGAGAGCAAATTTTAGCGGATGAGGGAGGTCCCAAAGATCCACATATGTTGATATGGGTCCCGCTTATGGCACGTCATGGAGGTGATGGACCGGTGGTGAGATATAGCCCAAGTTTTTTTACTGTTTGGGTCAACAAATCATTGCTATTGAGGACTTCCCATATGCAGTGATGGATTACATAGGTGACCCTGATATCCCACACCCAACAAGAGTGTAGTGGGGTGACCTAAGTAAGAATTTCTCATTTTGATATGTTGTTTTTAAATTTTAATATTTTATTTGTTTTCAATCTTCAAAGGCTAATTATCAAAATGGCATATGCAGATGTGGGCCTAAGCCGACCAACAAGGCTAAGACACTTTGACAGGCAAGGTGAGGAGCCCATAACAGTTGCGGCGGCTAACCTAGATGGAGTGGAGGCATTAACGGAGCTAGAACACAATCTAGAGAGGTTGAATTTAGACATCCTAGAGACTACGGTAGATGATATACCTCTTTGATACCAGATTCAGAAAATTTTACCAGATTCGACGATGGAACCAGCTTTCATCTTGGTACTCTATTTCCACCGACTCTGAGAGGGGTTGCGATATGTTCATGTAGACACAATTCAAGCACAAGAGGAGAATCATCAACACCTGGTGATATTTGAGAATTCGACAAAGTCACCTATGGAGTTGTCAATTGTTTCCAGAATATCCATTCCCATAAATCCTCTAGCAGAGAGCACAATAAGATCCAGATGGGGGTAGTTAACGATTATTCGTTCTCTAGATTGTAGCAGTATTGCCAGTGCCTCATGAAAAACTCAACGTTGTTCATGAAATATGGTCCATTGTCCAAAATGAACTTATGGTCATCAAGATTTTCAAAGATCACTGTGAAGAAACCGTTAGCGCAGAGACGAAGATCAAATGGAGCTCTCAGCTACGACTTGAGTTGGATCCATTAGAGAATATTCGATTCTCTAGGCCAAATGCCCATAAATTTATAGCTATGGCATGATCTTGCATGAATTATTGAGATTGTTCTTTGCAATGGTTAGGAATCACCACTCATGGATTCTTTGCATCTTTTGGAATGCACTGACCTGTATTTGGGACTTCCATTAAGATCTCAGAGCAGGTGTTTCAGTTTGCTTACCCTTTTGTTCCCCCAAACTAGAAGATGAATCATTGGGTGTTCGGTGTGCGCCACGTAGTGCAAATCTGAAGGACAGGGTTGATCTCCCTCCCCCGGGAGGGCCCAACATGTGCTCGCTCAGTCAAAGGGCGATGTCAAGGAACGGTGACAGATGCGTGAGTGAGGAGGAGAGCCTGCTATGCGGCATCAGGTGGCCCGAAACCCTAGTGCTACCAAAACTGTTGTAGAGTGTGAGAGCACTTTATTTGTTAATTTTTTTAACCATTTTGGACTATAGATTTTGAATATAAAATTTTAAAATATAATATTTTTATTTTAAATTTTAAATTATATTTCTAATTTTTTAAACAAAATTATTCATTTTGTAATAGGCTAAGAGGCGTTCTCTAGGCCAATATGCTAGGCATAACATAAGGTAATGTAATGCAAATATTTAGATACATAATTAGCTTTACAAAACGATGGCATTGAATACATGTAGCTTTGAAAGGTATTTTTTTTAAGGATATGTTCGTATTGGGAAATTGTTTGGATATGTTTGGTGGCCCTGTAGGCTTTTTATGCTTTGTTTCTATTATTGAATGGGTGAATACATAATGTGTAGATATGCATGGAAGCATCATAGGTTTCCATTTCATTTGTTTGTTAGGACCCTTCCCCTTAACTCGCAACCTGTCCCTTACAATACTTACTTCTTGATTCTAATGGATTCTTTAATACTAAGCAACCTGTCCCTTACAATACTTACTTCTTGATTCTAATGGATTCTTTAATAATAAGCTTCTTTATGAAAGTGACCTAGTGTGAGTGGAGGAGGTGGGGAATATTAGGTAAAATGTAATTATTACATTTTACTTAATATTTTTGCCTACCCCTATCCAATTTTTACTAGCTTGTATTGTGTACAACATAATACTATAATATTACATTTCATCGAGTATTTACCTCAACCAGTCCACTACTTATTGTAATTTTTCTTCATATTTGAAGTTTAAAAGTAAACAAACTTAATTACAAAATTAACCTTGGTTACATGAAATACTAAATAAGAATTGATATTTAGGTTGGGGTGATGGGAAATATTATGTAAAATGTAGTAATATTACATTTTAATTAGTATTCCCCCTCCCCAAGTTTTGCAAATAAAGATTGGGAAACTTGCAATATTATATTTTATCTAAGATTTCCCCTCACCTGATCCACTTTTTATTACAATTATTTTTCTTTACATTTGAGGTTCATAAGTAAACATAACTCCTATATAAACATTTGATCCAAGTATGGTAGAGATGTAATCCTTAACATTTTGACTTGATAAAAGCAAAATTAAATAAAATTATAAAATATAAAAGCAATAATTATATCTATATCTATATCTATAATTAATAATAAAAACAACCTAGATACATCTTAATACTTAGTGTACCAAACCCTTGGATGGATCAAATGCCTTGAGTTGCAAACCACTTTTAAAGTGAAAATATATTTGGTCCCTTTCAGGGTATGGCAGATCCCGAATTAAGATGGATCTAGGTTGGTGTTATTAAAAATATGTGATAGAATTGGACATTTTTAATAGCTCAAGAGTGATAACCTGCAATCTTAATATTTCATAATTAATGTATTGTTACATTTTCAGACAATTTCTTTAATATAAATTTTTTTATAATTTTTTAAAACATAAAAATTAATTAACATATATATATATATATATAATGAATGTCATATAAATTGAATAGATGGCAAACACTTATAAAGATGAATTGGTAAGAAGTATCAAAACCCTTACTATATGGTACATCTCATATAAGAGAAGAATATATATATATATATATATAACTTTACTTTAAATTAGTATTATTATTATTACTTGTAAAAATATTTATAAGTTTCGTTAAACATTTATACATTTAAGAAAGTATGAAACAAGATTATTGACTATAGATATTTACAATACTATTGAGCAATATTATGACTCATCAACACCACATCCCGAAAAACCATGAATAATTTGATATGACATTTTTTTTTAATTAATCATATCAACCTTTGATTGGTGTATATTATATTCTAAAATATTTTACACAAATCAAATCTCTATTATCCACCTAACAACTACTATCCACTTAACAATTATTATTTATTAATTAAAATTTTAGTATTATATCACAAATTTCTATTACCCACCTAACAACTAATATCCATATTTATTAAATTAAAACATATAATACATTTAAATTAAATATAGAACTAAAAGATATATTATTGGCACTCTAAATTAAATATAAAAGTTAAAAAATATTATTCACATTATAATTGTGTTTCTAAAATTTCAAAAAATAATATTCACATTCTTGTCGGTTTTCTGAAATTAAAAAAAATAATATTCACAATCTAATTGTGTTTCTATATTCTTATCCACTTTATGTCAAACAATTGAGTTACATTCTTATCCACTTTACTCGATGTTATTATTTTCCACTACCGATTATGGCCTGACCAAATCAGGGAACCACTGTTATGAAAATTTCCATTCAACAAGCGAGTTCTTGATAAAAACAAAATTCTGATTTGACTTGAATACCTAAACATTGTTATCAAGATTACAATTGAACAGCTGAGCTATTAATGGTCGACCGACCTACAAGGAAACACTGCTATTAAGATTACCATTGAACATGGGTTTAATTCATGATACCGGCGGCCACGGAACTGCAAAATAGATTTGACAAATTCGGCAACCTTATCAATTGACTGTAAATAAGATTACCGTTAAAATTATCATTGGACAAGTCTCCTATTGGTAGTACGGGCAGTGACCACGGTAACTGTAAAATAGATTTGACAAATTCAACGACCACCTCCGTTGAACAAAAAAGCAAACTCTGTTATTAAGATTACCGTTGAACAAATAAGTGATTGAGTTGAAAGAAAAAACGGGCAACAGAGTGAATTGAAACCCTTAGAATTGGGGGAAAGGGAGTGGGGAACCTGAAAGAGACGTGCGCACGTTTGAACGATTAAAAATTTAAAACCTGAAGGCAGAGGAATACCATGTAAACAATTCATAGTCAAAGTCAATCCTTTGGCCTCATGCAACCGTGTCAAATTTATTAACCTCGAATCCGGGAAATAAATCAGCTTGCTGCTGCTAATGAATTTCGTGTATGATATGGATATATATACGCGTACCAAGCACTGGTAAGATACACATATTGGGATTGGCATTGCACATCAGAAAAACTAAGCTAACAACTTGCATAAAACCACAGAAGCGGAACTGTCTTTCAGATATCCGGCCTTTTTATACTTGAGGACATTGAGATTCAGAAATTCATGTCTCGCTTCATAGACCACCTGTATTCAGTACTACGAAGGATGGGGATGGTCCCGTCATTCCTTACAGCTTCAAGCAGCAAGGGCACTCTTCTCCATGAAAAGCTGATCCGGACCCAAAACCGAAAATCGATCGCCTGTTCTTCAAGACACCCACTAGTAAAAGAGATGGGCCGATACGAAAACATAGCGCTTGCAGATATGTGGCAAGATATTCAAGGAGCACACTCGTGGAATGGGTTATTAGATCCCATAAGTCCAGTATTCAAAGCTGAGATTCTCAGATATGGTGATTTTGCAGAGTTGTGCTACGATGCGTTTGATAGTGAACTTTTGATGAATGGTTATGGTTGTTGGAATGTTAATTCCAACTGCAGGTTGCAGGGAACAGCGACGAACGTGGGCAACGATGGACGACAAATTCAATGCGCGCGCGGTCAGCAGTCAACGGGGCAGAAAACCACCACAGCAAATCAAAACCGGTCCGGTATCATATCGCACCACCTTTTGCATAAGGTTGTTTCCGTACGATGCTGGTCCGATACTGACAACCTGACACCCATGATGCTGACCTGACATCAGCACTGACAATCCATCGGAAGGTATCTTTCACCCATCTCACCTCTTCCGATATCGTTCTCACCCGTCAATTTAGCTCTAGTATTTACCGCCGTCGATTTAAGGAAGCTGCACGATGGTTTAAAGTTCTGTCAGACAAGTCTTCCGATGTGAAAGCTCCGCCGTTGGATTAATGCTGAGCCTCTCCGTCGTGCGATCAAGGAAGTACATACGGCCTGTTGAAAATTAATGCTGCGTGGAGTAAGGTTTGTTGAAAGTTAATGTTGCGTGGATTAATGGAATAGCCCATACCCTATGATTAACGTTATCACATGTTTTTGGTAAAACATTTAATGTTTTTACAGGGCGTAATGTTTAGGTTATACGGAAGTATGGGGGTATGTAATTTTATTAAATTACATATGAGTCGTATGACATTTTTTTATATATGCGTTGACTCCATGTAATAAAAAAAAAGAGAGCACACGGTGAAATGTAATGTGTTCGCTGCAGCGAATGAAAACAGGAGGAGATGCATTGGGCTCGCAGCAGCCTGTAAAAACTATGGTGTGGATGGCACAGGGTAAAAACAAAAACAGAGGATTGTAATGTGAGTTGAGTAATCGCACATGGAGAGGAGTGATGTGGATTCGTAGAAGTAAATAAAATCCACAGAGATTAAAATATTGTATGCCAGGGGAATGGTCTGATATGTAAATGTTCTTTTCTTTGGGATTAAAAATGTAAAATGAAAATGCAGCAGGGTAAAGCTTTTTTTTTGTTTGTAATGTGATGTAAAAAAGAATGCACAGCAGTGCAGGAGAAGGAGGAGAAGTGAATGAAGAAAACCAGGGGCAGTTTTGGTTTCAAAACCATGAGTTGTTTCACACAGAAGTGAAAAGGTAAATGGGTAAATCCCTGTAAGTTTTTTGTTTTCACACAGCAGTGAATGTAAATGAAATATTTGCACAGTGGTGTAAAATTTCATAGGAGGCAGAGTAACTTATGTGAAAATGTTTTGGTGAATCCCTCTGAGTGAAAGAGGATGAATATGTAAATGTTTTTGTTTAATGAATGGAAATTTTATGGTGGTGAAATACTCTGTCCTGTGTAATTAATTTTAAAAAGACTTCTCTGTGTAAAAGATCCTGGAGCAAAGGAAACAGAGCATTGGCTCTGTGGTGTTTTATATTTTGTCTGGTTTTTGGTATTTTCCCATTGCAAACGAAAAATATCCAACAGTGGTATCAGAGCTAGTCCAGGCTCTTTGATGGTGACAGAGCAGGTTCATGCTCTTTGAAGTGTCAAAGAAGCTGAAGGAAAGACCCTTGTTGCAGCAGCAGTAAAGCTTCTCCAGCTGTGTGAAGTTTCAGCCAAAGGGATTCAGGTATTCCTCATGTTTTTGAGTTGTTGTTAAAAAAAACAGTCAGTGGTTTTTAAAAACACAGTCAGGGATTTTAAAAATAGTTAAGAATGGCAAGGTCAAAGAAGAAAGTGACCAAATCCCCTAAAGTTGTGTCTCCCTCCTCTGTTAAAATAGAAGACAAACTATTTGAAAACATTCTATTTGAGGCTTTAAAGTCTGAAGGGAACTTTGATAAATGGGAAATAAAAATGAGGACTTTCTTAAAGTCTGAAGGCATTGAAATTTGGGAGTCAGTGATTAATGATAGTAAGATGGATGAAGAATCCAAGGAGTACAATGCAAAGGCAGCAAAGATAATCTTGGATGGGCTGCCTGATTCTGTAAAGAAGAATCTAGGAAAATATTCATCAGCAAAAGATATATGGGACAGACTGCATGAGCTTCATGCAAAGGGAGCACTGACCACGATCATGAATCAAGAAGGAAATTCTGAACCCATCATAGAAGCTGAAAATGAGAAGGTTGACCTCATCAAGCTTCAAGTGCAAGAAAGGGATGAAGAGCTTGCCAAGCTTAAGAAGGAACTTGATGAAAGCAGAAGGAAGCATCAAGAAGAAGTCACATCCATGACAAATCAGTTGAATAAAGCAAAGAAGCAGGAAGATGCCTTGTCAAGTCAACTTGAACAAAGGCACAAGAGAGTGAACAAACTTGAAGAAGAGATTGGACAGTACAAGGTAGAGGTATCCTCCCTTAAGTCTGAGCTACAAGAAGCCAAGAAGCAGGCACAAGAAGCTGAGAAAAAAATGGAGAGCAGTCAAGCTAAGAATGCAGAAATCTCCAAAATGAAGTCAGATATAATCTCTTCTAAAATAGTAGCAGCTGAAGCTACTCGTAGCAAGGAAGAAACTGAGGGACAGCTTACAAAGAAGAATGATGAGTGTGAAAGATTAGAAGAGGAGATTGTCCTCCTCAGGAAGAAAGTTGAAGGGATGAACAAGATCATGAAGAGCTCTCAA